>JAJJWW010018322.1:0-91880 GCA_023531295.1 Papaver armeniacum
TCGTACACTTTACCGCCGCTTGTTGTATAAATGGAAAATTTCCCTTTTGTGCGAGAGATATCCTGTTGGAGCATGCGTCATTTGTTATCGACGAGGATGACCTAGTCGTTCCCCTTCCTTCGAATCCGTCCTTGTTGACTGCTGCGGACTTGGAGGACGCCGATTTAGGAGCTCTATCTTACTGAAATGGGATGCGGCGAGAAGTCCCGGTCATACTTCGGTTTGATATGATGGAATGGATGAATACGTGAATGTAACCTTCTGGCGTGCTTTTGGAGTTTTCGGTGCACATGTACGGATTCATGTTGAGAAATTCCAGCGGCTCGTAAAACCTCGATAGTGATGATGTTGAAATCGGTAATAACTTTGGTTGAGGGAGTGAAAGCATCTCACTGTTGGTAGTCCCCATGCATGACCTACTTTCATTATATCGCCTTGAATCCCCCTCCACGGGATTTGATATAAACCTATCGTACTCTTACGGATGTGACATCTGGGATGCTCGAAATTACATGATGACATATTACGGATAGTGCGGGCTCGGGATCCTCCGCGGCCTCGTAAAGTGTTGAAGGCGTCTTACAGACGAGAGAGGTGATGATGTTCTTGTGCTGCACCCTTGAAGAGTAGAGGACCTTGTTGTGGGTACGGATTTTTGGTGGATTGTTCTTCGTAGCTTTGACGGTGAAGGGATCCAGTGTATATCTTAGTTCTCAAGTATGGTTTACGTGTTTCCATCTTTGTAGTAATTGCTTCTGCGGTGAAGCTCACGGTTGGTATCAACGAATGAGGGGCAACGAGTTCTTGGTAGGAGATGTAATCGGGAGAAACTACATTGTCGTGGTAACAAAGTAGGTTGGCTGATATTCTATGAGCTTAGTGGACGTAAAAGGATTGGTTGGATGCGTAAGCGAGCAAGCTATCCATGATCACGAGTTTTGGCGAGATGGATTAAAAGGTGTCCATGACTACGAAGATTGGTTGGTTGTGACTATGTTCCTTGATATGGGGAGCGACAGACGACTGCAGGAAGGGGAGTGTCATTGAAGTAACGTTGAAGCGCCGGGCGGAGAACGTCGATGTAGCTACTCGGAGAGAACATTGATGCTGAGCTACTTCCTGGAGGGAACGTTGAAAAACGACATCTGCAACTCCTCGAGCCTTGGACGGCTACCATTTTGGAAGCCTGAGGTCGCGCCACGTTCACAAACTCGACATCCCTCAAGAGAAAAGAGGTTGAGTCCCCGCTACATCCGTCCATCGTGCCAGAGAGGTCGGGGCTTGGGAACGGTTTCCTCGCCGGAACGCCGTTTCCGATGTTAGCAGGTTGAGAGATGCAAATATGTTCGATGCTATGCCTCGGGAGAAACATAGTAATCTCACATAATCGCTTTCATCATAACGACGACTTTGTGGGGCGAAGTTCCACTATGAGGGTCCCGATAATAAGGGTCTCCATGAACTGTGGAGAGTTGTTGATTTCCATTGCTTTCGATTTTGGAGAAGTCCTTCTCGATCTTCACGTGTGACGAAGTTGGATTGCTTATCCCCTTCTACTGGGCGTTCAAGAGCAACGCGAGCCTCTTCATCTATAATGCGCGTCTGCTTGAAGTATCTTTCGTCTTTTCATCGAATCAACGAGTGCTAAAGGAGGTCGGCTTCTTCAGGATCTTCCGAGTATCTTGCCACGATGGTGGAGTAGCGTCTCCGGTGACGGTTGGAGCTTTCATGCTTGAAGAACCGTTGGGGTGGCGGAAGTGGCTGCGGTTACGGTGATCGTAAGTGTATCGTGCGAGAGATGACATGGTTTTGATCACGAAGTCTTTGGAGCCATGGCGCTGTTTCGAAGGGCGAGGATGGTCTTGGAAGGGCGCAAGATGTTAGCGCTGGAAGGATGCAAGCTGTTAGCACAAAGTGTGGTGCTGCGGCTGGCATGCGCGTGCGGCATGTGTGCACAGTAAGCGCGTCAGCAAGCGCGTATGGCAAGCGCTTTCCGCAAGCGCCGGCGTGCGTGCCCGGCAAGCGCGTCGTAAGCGTATCCGGAAACGCGTCCGTAGGCGCCGGATCGTTCTGGAATGGGCGCCGACTCTGGTGTGGACGCCGCTTGGATTTCTGTGATGGTGGACCATTGGCTTGGCACTATTTGGCTTGGCTGCTTGGACTTGTTCTCGTGGCCTGGGCTGCCTTTCCATACGTAGCTCACCAGAAAATCCTTTCCTTATTCAAATTCAAAAGTGTTATGAAGCAGAAATGGGTTGGCTCTCCTTTTTACCTCGTATCTTTGTTATCACGTCATGGTGTTTAGCGGTAGTGACAAAGTGGGCAAGCATATCCCATCTATGTACTCGACGTTTCTCTTTCAATTTGTTTTATTGTTTCTTGTGTTTGGTGAAACCGTAGCCATAAATTTATGCCTTTCATAAACTTGTGGAAATACTTAAATCATAAATAATTCTTCAAATATCACCGTATAACTTGTCTGCTAATAGTGACGGGTAATTGTTATTGTGCAAAAGTAGGTATTTACGTGTAGGTGAATTTTTTTTGAAAAGCAAACAAAGCGCACAGTTTATGGTTTTTGTCTTCCGGATTTCTTGGGTTGATAGATAAATGTTATCTTTTTGAGGATATTGGATTATTTGATGAATGGTTTTGATAATATAACTGATTATGTTTTGGGAAAGGAATATTGCTTTTATGAAAGTGTATGAAGCAATAGGCACAAGACGCAATAGTATGGCGGTTTTATTAAGAACCTAAAAACAGATCGTATATCTTGCCCAATCTAAATTTAATCACTTGCAAAACACGCTCCCTCGAGTAAAAGGCGGGTTTCTACGGGCAAAGATCGCATGTGAGTTAGTCCCCAATTCTTCGGTAGCGTTTCAAATGAGTCCCAGGATTCTGTTGTAGTTTTAACAAACTGATAGTAGTTTGTCCAGTTGAGTTTGACGAGTCGCAAGTCCCAATCGTCGGTAGCATCTTGGCAACGGTCCCAGTTTTCTCGTGTAGTTTTTGCAACCGGTAACCGGTCGTCTGGTAGTTGAGTCGGATCGAGTGGTAGCATCTTCGACCAAGTCCCCTACCATCTTGACATCTCGGTTGAAGAACGAGATCGATACCGACATTGTAGCGATAGATCAATCCTCCGCTCGTGGTCGCCAATTGTTTGTGGGTGTCGTTTCGCCGATTTCGGTAAATTTGGTAGGTGAGTGAGAAACCTAGTTAAACCCTAAACAAATGTCTTGCACGTGAGAACTTTATAGATTCGAGAGATCCAATTGTACAAGTCCGGCCTAAACCAAGAAATGGCGGGTTCCGGTTCTAGCCGGTCCAAAGTGGAGGAGAAGGGTTGATTTGGGGAGGGAAGCAAAGAAAGGTGTTGAGACCCCGAGTGGATCCTGGAGAGTAGTGTCTCGACTTGTACGGAAAGTCAAGTTTCTCGGGAAGCTTGCAAGAGATGAAAGCTTTTTTTGAGAGCTTGCAAAGTTGCCTTTTACGAGAGTGTAGTATTTTCTCCGACGAGACTTGTTGTCCGTGGAAAAGAAGACCTATTTATACAAGTCGAGATTGAAACGACTCTCGGTCTCATGAAGGAAGAGAGTAAGGGTGAAATAATGGGAGGGTGGTAAGCATGGTGTTAATGGGTGAAAACGTTTTCACCATTATTTCCTCATTTATTTGACCGCTTTATTCCTTTTCACGCTTTCTTAATGTGAGCGTAGTGTCGCCGCAAGTATGCACCGCCAAACAAAACCCCGAAAGCATCCCCCGGTTTGTGTTGATGTCTCGAGTGTTGGTCAGTTGCAACCTTGATGTGCATGCCAAGTGTGAAATGCCTGCGGTAGGTCGCGATGGCGTGCGTTTGGCATATGCTAATAGCATGTGCGGAATGCCTTGGTGGTAGGTTGTACGTTGAGTGTAAGTGTGATACCGAAGCTGTAGTGACGTGTTTGGCATGTGCCAATGGCATGTGCGGAATGCCTTGGTGATAGGTTGCACGGTTTTGCAAGTTAGGCTACCCGGCGATGTGTGTTTGGCATGTGCCAATGGCATGTGCGGAATGCCTTTGGTGGTAGGTTGCAAGGTTTTACGAGTTAAAGCACCGGCGTGTGTGTTTGGCATGTGCCAATGGCATGTGTGGAATGCCTTGGTGGTAGGTTGCAGGTTTGCAAGTTAGGGCTACCGTGTGTGTTTGGCATGTGCCAATGGCATGCTTAATGCCTTGGTGGTAGGTTTCACGGTTTGCAAGTTAGGCTACCTGTTTGGTGCTTGTGTTTAGCATGTACCGCTTGGATGGCATGCGGTGTTTTTGCTAGATTAGCGCCAGTGGCTGGTCGGAAAAGCTACCCGGCCGAGCATGTTGGCATGTGCCAATGGCATGCGTGGGTCAGAACCGCGGGCCTTGGTAGGAAAAGCTACAATGAAAGCATGTTGGCATGTGCCAATGGCATCGTACGTTAGGTAGCGGGCCTTGCATGAAAAAGCACCGGCCGAGCATGTTGGCATGTGCGATGGCGTGCGTGGCGTTAGGGCGTGGCCTTGGTAGGAAAAGCCAATGAGCATGTTGGCATGTGCCAATGGCATACTACCACTTGGCCTAGGTTGTATGGTTCGTAAGCTTTAGGGTACATATTTGGCACATGTGCCAATGGCATGCTTGACTTGGAAATATGGCCAGGTACATGTTGGCATGTGCCAATGGCACGACGCCATGTTGACCCAGTTGCACGCTTTGCCTAGTGGTTATATTTGGCATGTGCCACGGCATAGCGCCAGGCTTACTTGGCATGGTTGCCAATGAGTGCGAGTATGTAGTTTGGTTTTGGCGTCAGCTGCCATGGTGCGCAGTGTGCGGCTTGGTTTTGGCGTTGTTGCCATGGTGCGCAGTGTGCGGCTTGGTTTGGCGTTGTTGCCATGGTGCGCAGTGTGCGGCTTGGTTTGGCATTGTTGCCATGGTGCGCAGTGTGCGGCTTGGTTTGGCATTGTTGCCATGGTGCGCAGTGTGCGGCTTGGTTTGGCATTGTTGCCATGGTGCGCAGTATGCGGCTTGGTTTGGCATTGTTGCCATGGTGCGCAGTGTGCGGCTTGGTTTGGCATTTTTGCCATGGTGCGCAGTGTGCGGCTTGGTTTGGCATTGTTGCCATGGTGCGCAGTGTGCGGCTTGGTTTGGCATTGTTGCCATGGTGCGCAGTGTGCGGCTTGGTTTTGGAATTAGGGTTCTGTGTCGAAAACCCTAATCTGGTATTTTGAAAAAATACCCCATTAATTATTTACACCTGAGTTAAATGCTCTTAGTTAATGTGTTGCGGGTAACACTAGGTCATGGGGTTTTACGATTTTACCCCTTGTTTAAAAACCACCATCAACACCTATTAATAAATTTTCTTGGTTATCTTGTTTATTTCATTCCAACTTATGAAAATTGAGCATGAAAAAAAAACTTCAATGTGAATTGCAATACAGATGTTCATGTGAAGACCTAGCTTTTATATATTTGCTTAATTTGATTAATAGTTTGAAGGTGAATAGTTCGTAATCTAGTTTTTGTCTCACGCTTCATGATTACGCAAAATTTTCCATTTTCACGCCTTATTTCAATCTTTTAATTGATTTAAAATTTTGCAAATAATCCTTTGTTTTGTTTCTTTAAATTGTGTTTGAAAATTTTATAGAACCAAGTGAACATGTTTTTCGAGAAGGAGAAATTGGGATGGCACTTATCTTATTTGACAAGCAAAGGTTATGAAAATTTGTATTTGTATGAATTAATCTTACTAATGAAAAGAAATTGTATAAATTAAATATATATCATATTTGGGACACGACGAGGTACTGTCTATAAACTTCGAAGGAAAAAAGCATTCGGAGCTTGAATCATAAGCATGTGATTGTTTTGGTTGTGGTGAAAATACCTTAAATTTATCTTAGTATTTTGAATTTTAAAAGTGATTGCTTGAGTATCCATGATGCAATCATTTGAGTGGATAAATCATTTTCTCTAATTGGTTTTATTGTTAGTTAACTTTTTATTTTTTTATTACAATTTACTAGAGGACATTGTGGTGTTCAATGGGCTTTAACATTTTATCATCGTGTGGATGTTATTGTGTGCTTCTCAACTTGAGTGTTGTCTAATTTTGATTTTAGCTCACACTTAACCTCCTAACGATCATACCATATCAAATTATTGAATGTTTAGCTTGAGCATAAAGTTTTCTCCAGTTACATGATTGATGGTGGTATCCTTTATAGTCTTTCACTTTCTTGATAGGTTTACACTATTATTAATCTAAGATTAACTGCCTTTATAAATCCTTATTTTCGTATGAGGGGAATAATATAAGCCTTAGGTTATCTAAGTAATTGAGTGTTTTGTTAGAGCATTGCTTGGCCGAACTTACAAATATTTTTATCTCAAGGTTGTTGCCAATGTTAGATATATAAAACTATATCTTGATTTCTAGTTTAGTAAAGCCAAGTCTCAAACTGGGATTAAAGCATGGTAGTTGAGTAATGTATATCACTCAATACCTTCGACCTCGAAGATCGAAGGACAACCGAAGACATTTGCGAAAACTTCATCGACTGCTCATTTCAATCCAACTAGAGGAATTCGACAAGGTGATCCCTTATCACCATATATTTTTCATAGTTTTATGGAAACTTTTTCGAGAAATCTTCAATCTTAGATTTCTCAAGGAAATTTGAAAAGAATCAAAATCGGTAAAAAAAAGTTTTGAAATTAATTAATTATTTTTTGTCGACTACTGTTTACTTTTCTTAGAAGCATCTCCAGCTTATATTTGACATATTCAAAACTATACTTCATCAATTCAAGTGTTGCTTATAAGTTAGGTAACGAATCTCCGTAAATATGCATTTTCTTCAACAAGAATGCTCCATCTCACGTAAATAACTTCATTAATATCATGCACATGAAAGTTATTGGTTCAGAGAGAAATATCTCGGTATATCTTCATTGATGCACAAGTCCAAATCGTGATTCTCAATCTATTTGTAATATGAAACTTAAACTTCAAGGATGGATAAGCAAACAAATTACTCGAAGATGGTAAGACTACTCAACCTAATTATAAACTTAAAATAATGAGTATGATTCATAAGGAAAGTCCTTAAACTACCTAAATCAATTATTACATGGATCAACTCCAAGAAACTATTGTCAATCAAACTCTTTCCCCATAAAAAAGAAACATTTAGGTTATTTGTTTTTGATACTTACATTTGTCCTAGTTTAGTGTTTGGTCTAACTTTTTGTCCAACTTAGTGGTTTGGTACTTAAAAATCACGCTGCATTTTTTTTGACTTTGTTAAGTCAATTTTTATTTAATTTATAATTTAAAACATATATCAATTTACTTCTCTACCCTCCATTTTTCAGAGTATTACATAGATATTTGCACCACAATTCCTCTTAACTTAATCTAATTTCACCGCCTTCATCATCGTATCACATTTCTCCTCCAAAATGACATCAACACTCAACATGCTTATCTTCACATGGACATTGATTTCCCATTTGTTTTTTTCCTAAGGATATATCAAATTCACCCTACCATTTCTCCGAAGACCATAATTCAACCTTCTAAATCTCCCTCCACTTCCATGCCCTAGTTCATGAGACAATAAAGAATAATGTAGTAGTATAAGAAAGTTCTCGAGTAATTGTTGTTTAAGATTTCATATTCAGATCAACCCGATCGCTTCAGATTTTTTATAACCTGCTTCTTAGTGATTAATTTTTTTATAAATCTTGATACTTTATTCAATAATTATGAAGGTTTTAAATCCTAAAGGAAATTTCCAAGATGATAATGGCTAGAACTTCACAATCTTATGTAATAGCAGATACTTAAGTTAATGATTCAACGGTATCTCGAGAAGATGTACAAGAAGCAATATTTATTCAAAAAAGGGTCTAAATTTGTTTGTTGCGGAGTAAATGGTCCAATCGTGGAAATTGTGATTGATGGATTGGTAAGAGATATGGGTTTGTCTTGAAGTGTGATTAACTACATAGAAGGAAAACTCTAACACAAAATCATGAGCAAAATGTGTTTGAAAAATTCCTAAACTGTCGCTTTTGCTTCTAGCTGTCGGGATATTTTTCACAGTGAGTTTCGTGGGTATGCGAAGACTACAAGAGATTTCGTGTTTAAAGCAAGAAAATCATGATAAGAACGAGAAAAGGGGGCACCGGTTTGATAGTGTGTTGGAGGTAGCTTTGGAGCGGACACTGACCTTGTTTAGGCTAAGCTTGCCGCCGTTTTATGGTTCTTATGGATAATTAAATAAGTGTGATGTGTATTTTGGGTGATGAGTCGTGGACTGGAAGATCGAGTTAGTAAAGGATTTGGAAGTGGTTTTATGAGAAACAGAGACTAAAAACTTTCTCTGATATCTTCGAGATTGAAATTTGTGGAAATAGGTTTATATTTTTTATTGATTTTGACTAATCTATATTGTTTATGTTTGATCGTATAATGGGCTTAATTTTAAACCTACTTGAAGTCTTGAATGTGAGGATTTGTGATGTGTTCTTCAGTCAATGTATTTTTGCATATTCATTAGGAGTGAAGAAGAAGAATGAGTGAGAGAGTTAAGGCTCAATCTGATATTCAACCATGACCGCATGATTTATGGAGCCTAGTAACCATTGATCTCGAGGCCCTTCAAAAGTAAATGTAAACCCAGCTTTATTTATTTTATAAAATTAATTAAATTTTTGTCAATGATACCAACTACTTGGCTAACGTTAATTTAAAAATTAAACTTCACTAAGTTGGACAAATGCTTAGACCAAACACTAAATCGACAAAATGTAAGTACCAAAATTAATTAACCCAACATTTATTCTCCTGAATAAAACGCACATGGTGAATTAGGTTTAAAACAACTAACTTATTACAACCCGCTTATTTTAGATAAACTTGCTAGGAACCTTATTCACTTTCAGACAGAACTTTGGATTAAGACTGAAGAACAACACGATCCATATCATGAGTTAAAGCATTAACCTCCTTCAATAGAAAATTTCACTGGATTTGGACAAGAAGTTTAACTCATGGTTTACAAATAATTCATAGATTTAGTGAAATGCCAAATTGGAAACAGCACAACATAATCCATATTTGGACTCACAACTGGATTCTTCCTTGTGAGAAACTGTTTCTATACAAATGAGACATTAGGGATACCAAAGGATTATCACTAGCTTCTGGGCCTATGGACACCTAAGCATCTCAATGGAAATATATATTTTTAGATCTTTTTACTTTCAAACAAGTGAATATCAACAATCCCACTTAAGATACTTTGAATTGGCCTCTACCTAAACACAATTTTTGCAACTAAATCCAACATATCATCACTTGATTTGTTGAAGTTATAAAAAATTAAGAATTCTTATAAGCTGAACTTTTTTTTTTTTTGTAAAAAGTGGAAGTTTATTCATAATGTAATTTTTGTTAGAGCTACTTTGTATTAACTTACAAGACATTGATCACCCTTTTCACTTGTAACAACAATCTGGAACGCCTACCTGTCTCGGCACTTTCGTTACATTCAACAACATTCTTCTCTCATTATTAAGTCAGTGATTGGACTTTCCCCGACTTTATTATTAATTTTAATAATAATTCTCCTTCAATACATAATTTTGCAGTAACAATCGGGAAAATTTGGACACATAGATTTAAAAGTGCCTTTCAACTTGCTCTGTCACTAAGAGAATTCTTATGGGAGTAACTCATACAGTCATTAAGTTGAAACTTGGGTTTTACCGGAGGCAGTGCAATGGGCTAAAACTTGGGCTTTAATGGAGGCAGTGCAATGGGCTAAAGCACAAGGCTGGAATCGTGTTATATTTGAACAATGAACATGAGTCACGACAGTAAAAGTTTATTTACGAATGTAAATGTAGGTTCTACCACCTTGGCAGTCTTCTACTTTTTTAAGTAAGTGTGTTAACTTATATCATTATATGAAATACAGCGTAAGTGGAAATGTAATTATGTACCCAGAGTGTGTAATAAGGCGGCAGATTATTTTGCCAAAGATGTGCACAAGTCCTGTAACTGTGAAGAATGGTGGATACAACCCCCAGTTCAAAAAAAAAACTTTGAAAGCCCCTATTAAGTAACTCCACTATGTCCCTGGTAAACCTGCAATTCAAGAATAGGAGTGGATCTTCGTTTTTCTATTTTTTGGTTATAAAGTACTTCATGGTTCAATGCAATAGAAGTAGAATTTTAATGGCATTTTCAATAAAATATAGAGAAAAATGTTGGTATCCACTGTCATTCCAATTTTCAGATATTCCCAGTTTATCAAAAAGAACTGAAAAGGTATAACCACTCTTTACAAATTAACTTTCTTTTTGTTAGACGCACTTGGGTAAACTATAACAGGACACGGATGCAAATTGAAACAAAAAGAGAAGAAAATAGCAACATACAAACTCACTCATTTTCTATTCACAAGACCTTGGGACATCCAATCTGCCCAATGTAAGCACACAAGACGGACTGTCAAACTTCTAACCTTTGATGGAAACTTCCTCTGGAGTAATCTCAGCACTAGGTAAATTCAGAATCGTTTCATTTGCAACAGGATCCTTGGTTGCTTCCAACTCACCAGTTACCTCAGTTGCTGATGAGTTCCCGATGGATGTGCTTCTGTCCTCAGCTTTGTTTACTTCCAGGTTCTGGTTATCATGTTCTCCTTTGTTTTGCTTGAGTTGATGGATCTCGATTTCTTGGATGGAAGTTTGGTGAGTGATTTCTGAATGGGGCCTTTCGGAAGCAGCAGAATCTTTGTTGGAGTTAGTTTTAGTCAAGCTGTTTCGATCCAAATATGGCCTTGAACGTGGGCTCTCCACAACTCCACTGCTTGAACAATTGTCGGAAGCAGAAACGGCGATTTTAATGTGCCTTCCAAGCTTTGGAGATACCGCACGAGTCGTAGGAAGCTATCAATTTGAAGGATAAATTGAATGTTATTCCTCTTGAGAACTCTGTAAAATATACTGCACTACAGTCTATAGTTCACAAATGTTGGTAACAAAGAAACTTTATGCGGTTAAACGCTGAAAGCCACAAGGGAAACAAAGCAAAGAAAACAGCATAAACCCAACATACCTAGTATCCCCTATAAATTTATAACCAGACCAAACCAATAAAATATCTCCTAACCGTGTCATAAAAGCTCTAATCATAGGGCAGATATATAGTTATCTTTACTAAGGCTTTTTTTTTTTTTTTGCTCGGTGAGTTCACATATGGCCAATTATCTTCCCACACAATTTCTTTTCGTTCACACCTACTAACTTATCCCGAAAAATCTCATTAGTGCAGAGAAGTAGCACTATCCTTTTTTGTCAGGGCAATATGCCTGTAGTGAGGAGTTGGAATAATTACCTTCTTTAGTTCAGTCTTTGGAGGAGGAGGTTCCCTATAAAAACTTGGCATTGGACTAGCAACAAATGTCATGCTTTTACGTAGCTGTCTAAGTTCTGCATCTTGGGATTCCTGCAAGATAACATCAAGTGGATTAGATACGAAAAGAAAGGTGAAACTAACAACTTGCAAGTCCATCAAAATGGCTTCAACATACCTTTGATTTCGCCTGCAAGTTTTTCCTTTCTAGCTCCTGAGCGTGACTTTTCTCTTCTAGCTTTTGACAGAACTGGAGTATATAAACCAGAGTCACTTAGTAACTTATCTAGGGTTTAACAAGAAAAGGTGCTATAATTTATCTAGATATGTAAATTATGAAACGGTGCACACTGTGTTCACACCTCCTTCCGTTTTTCAGCGCGCTCTACCACTCTGAAGGTGAATTCAGGACAACTTCTCCTCCGTGATCCACCAGGAGTAATGCTTCTGTTCCAGCAACTGAATATGTTAGTAATCCAAAGATATAGAGAACAAAGAACGAATAGGAATTCGAAGTCAAAGAGAAGACAATACGAGGTGGAGACAGCGTCTTCGTCATCTCTAATCAACGACAACCGTGCAATTGGCTTGGTAATTTGACCACTCAAACTGACATAACAAATAAATCAATTTAGTGACATTTGAAGCACGGCGCATAATCGAGGTACACACATAGGTTCACATCGAAATGATAATAACTGTGCTTGGTGTTAAAAACTTACTCATTCGCTTCAGAAGGTAGGGAATTTACAACTTCGTCTGACGAGCTAGATTTCCTAGCCTGGTTATATATATATAAAGAGTCGTCAAAACAAGCATAATGAGGTAATGAACACATAAAACAGATAACCAAGCAAAAGTCAGGACAAATTGCATACAGTAGAAAGCCGACTCTTTGAATTCCCATCTGTGCTACTCCCTCCAGTTGAAACTCGTCTTCTGTGAGATGACGCCGAACTATTGGAGACTGATTGCTTTGTGAAAGATTGACTCTTGGTAAGGTTGGGCTTCTGAATTCGAGAAACAGAAGTTTGACCTTTTCCAAAAGAGATTTGACTCTTTGGCGCTGTTGTTTTAATCTTCTTCAAGTTCAAACCATCAATTTGATCACTTTCATTTTTCTGCACAGACATATCAAAGCCTTTAACAAAAAAAATTCATCCAACATAAAAAAAAATAAAACGACAAAACGAAAACAGTTGATTAGTACAGTGCACGGCGTGGCATACCTTGGATTGACTTGAGCGGTTACTCGTAGAGGCGGCGTCATCCACCTCCACCGCAGCAGAAAAATTAAGACCGTCGTTATCATTATTATTATTTAATAAACCCTCGAAATCTCCTTTAACCTCTAAAACATCTTTAACGCTAGTTTCATTCCTAGTATCCATTGATAACTACAGGTAGCTGCCAATAAGAGAAGAAATGAGGGGAAACTTAATTTATTTATAGCATCATTCAAGACAATCACTGAAAATTAAAACGAGAGTTTATGATGACAATCAAACTCCCGATATTCTAATTGATCATCTTAGCAAAAAAAAAAAAAAATGAAACAAAGAAATGAAAAAAAAATGGTAATAAATTACCTCCACAATCAAGGGCAATTAAGTACGGATGCAGGAGGAGGAACAGGAGAGATTCATGTTAGAAGCATCAAATTCTGTTTGTTGACTGTTTATTGAAAACCCTCTCTGTTATTTTCCTCAGCTACAGAAGAAGCAGAGTAAACAAGGAGGGAGGAGAAGAAGAAGAAATCCGTCCCGTTGCGAAAAATCAGTTTAATTATAATTAGAAAGATTAGAAGATCTGTTCCACTTAAGTAGACATGGTCAACATTCACAAAAAGAAAACTACGATGTATTTGTTCCCGAAATACCCATTTCGGCTTTTGCTTATCGTCCCTCTTATTTGACTTTCTAATGAGGGTAATTTCGTCAAATAAAAATAATATATTACTCTCTTTACAAATTATGTTTTTTTCTATTTTGATGGGTAAAGAATTTGATGGATACCGTTTCTATTTTGATGGGTAAAGAATTTGATGGATACCGGAGAGTTTCGAGCTCGGATACTGGTATCATCATCCGATAATTTTACCATTTACTATAATGAAACGTGACTCACAAGATTACAAAGGAAGGGTGGGAGGATGAGTCGTTGAACAAATGACTAATCAAAGTAAAGTTACGATACGGATGCGGAGGATTACAAAGGGATAAAAAAAGGGAATCCAAAACTATTTTGAATAATATTTGATATTTCGAATCGAATTGAACAGGAAACATCCATTGACACCCTTAATCAAAAGTGTTTATGGTGTGGCATAAACAAACCAAATGATTGGTCCCACGATCATCATATTCTACAGTGAATGGACTTGTCCGCCTAACAATGTGAGCTGGATGAACGTGCGCCCGATAATGGAATATTATGGTGTTAAGAATAATCCAATACCAACCGAGATTAGCTACAAATCTCAACCGTTGAATTTCAAACAACAATCAAAGTTATAACCAGTCAAGTCAACCGGCCAAGTTTGGTGCGGGTGCACTTTTATTGTTTTGTTTGTCAAGATTTGGTAATTAGAAATTTGTTGTGGATTAAAGTCATCAAACTGGGTTGACTACTAGTAGTTTCGGCCACATGATCATGATGCATTAGTTAAAATGCGACATTCCGACAACATTAGTAAGAAGCCGATCTAGTCAACTACAATACGTGCAACACACTCCCGTTCCAAATACTGAGAGTTTGGACTGCTAAAATTCGAGCTTGTAAAAAAAAATGCTTTTTTTCTTTTGTAATTTGGATGCAATATCTTATTCGCACACAATTCACAAGATTTGTAATAATTTTCTACAAAACTCAAAATACAACGAATTTAAAACTAATATTTTGATGTTACATTCCTTTTACAAAACTCTATATTGCGACTGAAAATGAGCACAATCCAAGATCTCAAATCTCACCATCTATTTTAACAGTTGGTTTTCAAAGTGGTAGATGATGATGTTATACGTACGGATTGTGCTCATTTTTTTATAGGAATATAGAGTTTTTTAAGAAAAACATATCATCAAAATATTAACTTTAAATTTATTGTCCATTTGAGTTTTATAGAAAGCTTGGCGCAAATCAATATCAATTATAATAGAGATTGATTACATTACTATCATCCTATGAAAATTATGAAATCAATTTTATATCTTCTCATTAACAAAAATGGTTGTGAAGAAATTCATATAAGTATCAAGAGTGGTTTTTTTTCTTCTCTTTTCTCGTATGTTTCTCAAATAAATAAATAAACTTCGGAAAATGGGTCATTTGTCCAAATATTTTTAAAACATGGTTATAATGGACGAGTAAAAATTAGTATGGGTGAAATGGACACCAAAATAATAGCAAGAATGAAACTCGATTCATCCTGATTTAAACTTAAAAAAGAGTGAGGATAAAACTGGATGCATCCTGATGTAAATTAAAAATATTTTATCCATGTACGGATTTTGACAAGTTCCCCTAACACGGAACCTATACAATTCAAAGTTCTTCAAATGTGACATTCGATATAGGCGCGTCATGTTTACTGATCACCGACTGATTCTCGAACAATTTTATTCTTAGATACTCCCTCCGTTTCTGGAAAAGGGATACTTTCACTTTTTCAATTAAGCCTATTTTTAGGTTAAAATAAAAAAATGAAAATATCTCTTTTGTAGAAACGGAGGTAGTATTTAATTGGGAAAATCCAACTATCCATTTTAAATTTTGCATCTGCCGAGAATTCCCAACATAAAAATGCAAGCAGCTCTCTAAAATGGGACATGTCCTTTTGCAAACTGCTGCCCTCTAAGGCCTCTTCCTATGCACATGCCAAAAAAAATGGTGTTTGGCATGCCAGGTGGCATGCCAAACCATTTGCGCCACTATGGGGAAACCGCTGAGCGATCGACTCCCTAGCGAGCGATATTGACAATATCTCCATTTTTATCGCTGAGTGGTCTTCTTCTGAAAACCACTGATTTTCTTCTCAATTCTTCTTCTGAAAACCTTCAAACGATTATCTTAATCGAGATATGGAGAAAAGAAAAAGAAACAAAAAGGGAAAGCATCTACAAGTACCCTGTGCAGTGGAGTAAGTTTTGTTGTGGATACAAATTATGAGTTTAATAATGTTAGACTAGTAGCCAGGTGAAGGTGTATTCTCTAATCACCTTTACGATAATGAGGGGCGATATAACGCTATAAATCTAAGAGGTGGATGGTGAGTTACGTACAATTTTTCAATTACTTCGGTCTTGTTCAAGAGAGAGTGAGAAGATATCCTTGGCGACATCTATATCAAATACAACCTAGAAACCACAGGACTCAAGGTGTTCAAGTTATATTAGAACGATGGTGGAAGACTACAAACACGTTCTTTTTCAAGGACTTTGAATGCGGTAAGTCGGTCTTTTCAGTAATTTAATTTTTAGATTATGTGTTTTATTTCATAAAAATCAACAAATTCTAATTATGAATAATTATTGTTAATAGGAGTTACACCGATAGATTTATACATGTTAACCGGAATTCCATGCCAAGGGAACTCCATTCCATTTAATAGACTACGGTGGTTATCAGAAGGTATATGGAAAGAAAGACTTCCTTTATACTCAAATGAATTAGAAGGAAATCCTTCACATAGACAAATAAAGGCGTATGGGTTGAAGGTGTATAGGGTTGAAAAGTTTTTCAGGCGTTATCTTTGTAAGAATGAATGAAAACAGGAAAAGCCGGTAATCAATATTTGATCCCGACCATTTTGAGGAGCTAGAACGTCTGTTTGTATTGTGGACCTTTGGGCCAATGTCGTTTCCAAATGCTAGCTCATTAGTGTTAATTGGGTTTCTCGAAGCATTAGAAGATTTAGAGCAAGCACCAACATATGATTGGGGTCTGCGATTTTATCGTAGATTTACATTGCCCTAAGTGATAATTCGACGTGTGATAAAGATAGTTTTAATGCTTTTGGGAGTTCGAAGGTAAGAACCAATCTTTTTCACATTATGTATTTATTTGTCATTTTCATATGAAAAAGTTATTAACCTGGTGAATGTTATTTTTTTCGTATTGGTGGTATACATATTTCCGTGTTTTAACCTTGTCTTAAGAATTATACGAATGTATTTCCGATCATACGAAAGTATGATTCGAGAATGGGAAGCTACAGATTGAAGATGGTCAACATATCTTTGCTATTGTTCATAAGATTGACCAGTTGAGTAGAACAAGCCATAACCTTATCTCACGGCCATATGAAGAAGTACCGAGTTCCAAGAAGAACTAGGTGGGACAATGGTAGAGTTAAGCCTTAAAAGGATGGTGTTATCAATACTATTTACGAGGAAGGGTGTTTGGTATTATGGTGAAAGACGACTTTTTCATTGCAAGGAGATCGGTGATAGCTATCAACCCTTATCCCAAGACAGATGTTTCAGAGACGATTACTTCAAATTGATAAGAGAAGGTCATAGTTGGCAAGAAGTCGATGAATTGATCAAGGAGCCGATGGATGTAATGAGTACCTATCTTGGTTTAATACTATTTTCAAGCCAAATATTTCCATGCAACCATGTAAAGTTTGGGTGGGATGGATTTCCCACTTTAGGTAGGTTGCCACTTGACAATGAATTTCTTCCTTCCCAACCTCCACCGAGAGACGGGTGACGTGATTTGCATATCCTTCTCAAAGTTCATCGTCATACATGCCACCATTTTCGTGGGAAGTAAAGACTATATCCAGCACATCCGGAGAGATTGTTACTTATCCAATTGTTTCTAGTGCACCTACTCGGACTTATCCATACCTCGGGGTCAATGCTACGAGTTGGAGTATCGGACCGATGTAACAATTATGAGGCTCTTCTTCGTGGATTTCGAATATGCACTTGGAAACAGATGCAAAGTTTGAGGGAAAGCATGATGTATGACATGAGTCCCGGTGTGTTGGGCGGTAGAGGTTTGAGTCCCTGGTGTTGGAGTTGGTACAGGATTGAGTCGGTGGAAGTCAAGCAAAGTCGTCGAAGTCATCAAAGTCGTGGAAGTCAGCAAAGTCGTGGAAGTCGACAAAGTGGTGAAAGAAGATCGATACGTCGTCGTATGGAGGAGGATCGAGAAAGTTCAACCCCAAACATGGTGTTAGATACTCAAGGAGTACGCGGTGGTGAAGAAAACATTGGTTTGGATACAACTCCTACACGTATGTTTAGTCATTCACAAACCGACATACCGACTCGGTGGTGGTGTGAACATGGAAGTAGTTAGGCAAACAAATCAGTATACTCCAATTGCCTCAACCTCATCAAACATTTCAACCATTCCAAAGAACAATATCAACCACACGTATTTCAAGATTTGTATAATGTTCCCATACCCCGTACTCCCATTGCTTATCAAGGTTATGGTGATTCGATGAGACTCAACCACCAAGTCAGTCTCAAACCCAGACCTTAACTAGTTTGTTGAACAACTCTATGGATCAGAAAATGCAGGCAATTGGATCTTTGGTCCAGGAGGAAACGGACAAGGAAATGAGTAGCGAATGTGAAATGTAATTTTGTTTTTTAGATTAATGGAAATTATCTTTTAAATTAATATTGATTAAAACCGTATTTACATTTCATTAAAAATTCACCTTCATAGTAGCGAATTAGACCAATAAAAAAGAAAAATTCACCTTAAGATGATTTCACCTTAACTATCATGATCCATGTTATTTCCTTCGTAGTCAAATCCACTTCGGTTATGCACTATGCATGGTGAAATGAATTTGAAGTTGGGTTGGAATTGGTTGAAATCCGGTAGAGGGAAATATTAGCCGTTGGATGAAGATCTGATGAGCGATTATCAAAACCGAGCGACACTTTGACTGTCATTTGTCGATTAAATGACCATCGAACGACGGTGTGACCATCGAGCGATGAAGACTCTATCGCTCGTTGGAAACTCTGTCGTGTATGCCTATATGCTGAAATAACATATTGGCATATGAGTTTGGCGATTTGGCATACCCATTGTGGGTGCATATATGCCAAATACCATGTTTTGGCATGTGCATAGGAAGAGGCCTAACCCACCATTCATTTCCACCAAAAGTTTTTTTTTTTTTTTTTTTTTTTTTTTTTTTTACTTGTTTTATGTTTTTGTCGAGCAATCAAGGAGTATTTGTTAAAAAACATGAATTGTTGGTAGAGATTTAGCAGGAAGAATAAAACTGGATTCATCCTGGTTTCGAAGTTGTTACGTGTACAATGTTTTATCCATGTACGGCCAAAATCATATTGACCTAATATATATTTTTGGTACACTGCACATACTTTGATCATCAATCATCGATAGATTCAGAGACAAAAGTATATATTCTTATGATTTTTGTTTCTAATCCAGCCCATACTTGTTGGTACAAAGAAGTTTGTCACTATACTTATCAAGAACCTTACCATAAAAATTAAGTAATCTTTATGAACCCTCATTTGGGGCATATATAGAAATTTTGGGGCATACATATTGATGACCCTAACTAGTGTGGGATGATAAGGGGTATCTAATGAGTGGTTAAGTTACTTAAATACCCATGATTAATTAATTAATATTTAATATTAACTTTTTTATTATTTTTTTTTTAAATTTTAAATTTTTTTTTATAACTTTTTTTTTGATTTTTTTTTTGAAAATTTTAATTTTTTTTTTCTTTTCTTATTGCATGGAATTATTTTTACGACAATTATAGAGCAAAGTTCGGCTAACAATAAAATCAAAATTATCGGTTAACTTTTTTTTTTTTTCATCTGAAAGTGTCAATGAACAGTTCGGTGATAATTAAACACGAAGATGTTAATGAACTTCACTTTGTGAAGAATAATATTAAATTCGGATGTCCTATTTTTTTATTTTAATCTGTAACCTATGTATGTTAAAACACAAGTTCGGCAGACATATTATCAGCCGAATCTACGTATGTTTAGGTTCGGCATATCACTTGTCCGCCGAACTTAGATTTGTAAAATAAAAAAATTTAACAATTTTTTTACAAATTAACAATTTAACTTAGGTTCGGCAAATCTACCTATGTATGATTTGGGTAGTTTCATTTTTCATAGATTAGGTACCGCTATTCAAAGAGGAGTTGGAGCCCAGCTTGTGGCCAGGCTACCAACTAAAAGCTTTGTCTGAGTTTTTAATAATAACTGTAGTTTTTTAAAAAAAAATTAAAAAAAAAAATTAAATTAAATTAAAATTAAAATTTTTGTTAAAGAATATATTTTTTTATTTTAATTTAAAAATAATTAAAAATATAAATAATAAGAGCATTTTTGTCATTATGAAAAATGGCTAGATAAGGGGCACCCTAGAAACATTATTTCCAGCCCTGTTTTTCTCTTATTCAATATGCCCCAAAATTTTCATATATGCCCCAAATGATGGTTCATCTTTATTAAGCAATAATGAGGAAAAACTAATCTCTAATCAACCTTGATTAATTGGCAGAACCTTAATTAACAAACAAAGAGTGGGTTATCCAATAATGCTTGCTCAATTAAGGCTACCTAACGTCCTACTTAAACAAGATTTTACGAGTACAAAATAGAACACACGAACAACGTTTTCTTTACCTTCCTCAATTGGTATATCTACGTAGAAGGTAATGTTAAACCTGGCGAGATTGGGGTATACCAAAACTAATTGGGGTATACCCAATTTTAAGTGGACATGTGACCTTACTAGGGGGAGGTCAAATTTGGTTGAAGTTACAATACTACCCTTGACCTTTATAATTCTATTACCATAATCAGTTTTTTTTTATTTTCATCTTCCTTCTTCTCTTCTTCTCTTCCATAACCAACCACACCGGCTCCTTCCCCACCACCACCACCAAAACTCGTCGATTAATTCGTTAACATCGTCGATTCGAAAACTCCGAGTAATCTTCAACAATGGAACCACCACAACGTAAGGGAACTCGTATGAAAGGCGCCAATCGCAAACCCAATCAATACAACCACGAAATTGCAAAATTAGTTCAACAAAAGAGAAGAAAAAACCGTCGAAGAAGAAGAGATTGAACCCGCTCAAAACGAAGAAATGGTGCGATTAAGAAAGTAAGGGCCTACTTAAACTCACTCTAGTACTTCGATTTCATGTTTGCATGTCAAATTAGGTCGGAAAAATCGAATATTTGAATTTGTGGTTATTTCATGGCAATGTGTTTGTTTCACGACCTCGCCGGGATTTCATATCAGTGTTCCGCCGGGATGCTCGTTGGTTGAATATCTTGCCGGCGGTTTAGTTATTGTAAATCGCTTTCACGTGGTCGGGATGTTATTCAACCTATAATCTTGGAAAATTTTATTTTTTAAGCCGGGTTGGTTAAAAATTTTAAACTTGCGGCGGGATTTGATTTTTAGCGTCTCCCGATGCCTTGAATGATAAATGTCGGAATGGTATCTAAATAATACAACGCCGGCGTTATGTTCGCGGTGTTGTTTTTATTATATACGTTGCGGCGTTTGTAGTTGAAAACCCAGCCATAGTTGTTAAAAGCCGGCAGGTTATTGGAATAAAACCCTCCCGACCCTTGTTTAGCTTGACTTGATGTTTAGATATCGACCCTTCCGACCTTAGTCCATGGAATGGTTATATATGTTGAGCCTTCCGACTTTTTTTTTTTTTCTTAATTGTTCTTGTTCAAAGTTGCAAAAGGCAAACAAGAAAGCTCCAAAGCTCTTAGTCCTCCTTCAAGACCTCCTCGTGTTGGTGACAAACTCTTGACTTCAAGACATCGAGGGCATACGTTGTGGCGGGAACGACAAAGATCCGTGTGCCGAATGATGATTATCAACCACCATCGTAACCCAGTGATTCGACGAGACTCCAGATGAAGACCAATCAATTCCATCCGGTAGAAGAGGTGAGGATGATGATGTTGATGAAAGAACTCACATCACTGGAGGAGGGAACAATGATGATGATGATGATGGTGATCAAGACATGCCTAATGTTGGAGGAGGTAATGATGATGATGATGATGGTAATGGATATAAAGGTAAGGGTAGAGAAGATGAAATTGTTGAAGAGGCAGTGGAAGAAGAAGAAGAAGTTGGGGAACAAACCCAAGCTGCAAGTACTAGTGCAACCGGGAAGAAGAAAAGGGTTATCACTAAACCAGCTAATTCCCACATGCCTCCCTCTGAATTGAAGATTAAATTGAAACCAAACGAGCTTCCTGGGACCCCGGAAGATGGTGGACGTGTTCTTTTGGATACAAAGACTCGTGGGCATGTGAAATCCAAAATACTATCGTAAGTAATCTCAATCCGTCTTTGTTTTTCATTTAAGTGTGTAACTATCTTAAATTTGTGTCAAGTATTTGTATTTCTTTTCATTTTGTGTTTTTGGTATTTAGGATCACAATCATGCTATCCGTCTCATGAGGCGCCAAGCTTCATGTTCAGTGACTAAGACTTGGGATCTTGAGGATGAATGTGAGGAGGTGAAAGTGATTGTCAAGAACTCCAGGGTTGTTACTGCGGTGGAGAGTTCGAATGTTGAGTATGATAGAGTTACCGTATCTCGCATTCTCGTGAGAGGTTCTACGGAGAGACCGATACAATGTTATTCCCATTTGGTGAGATGGCGATAACTCCCGATGATGCTCATCAAATTCTAGGCCTCGAGGTTGAGGGAAGCGATCAGTGAGGGCTTCGATAATAACATTTCTTGGGAGGATATCTTCAAATTGACCAACAATTTGTTCGGTTGGGATCGATTAAGACGGAGTCTATGCTTGCGATGAAGGATGGTAATCTAAGCAAGAAGTTTAATCAAGAAGCCGAGGGATACATTGTCCTGGGACCAAGAAAATCTTTGATGTGGAAGGAAGGGTAAACCCCGTGCGAATCAATGCTACCGCGTGTGGGTTATTTGCTCTACGTCCTGGGCAGATGTATCTTCCCCGGCAGTTCTGGAAGCTTGGTCGACGCCAGTTATTTGCAACTATTGGATCCGTTAGATAAGATGCATGAGTATTCTTGGGGTACTGCGGTGGTCGCCTTCTTGAACAATGAGTTGACAAAGGCTTCAAGGGCACTCACTGCGCAAGTTAACGGAAACATATGTCTCTTCCGGTGTAATTGTATTGTCTAAATCATTTATATTTGCCAAATGCTTGTAATGTTTGATTCTTACTAAACTTTGTGTTTGCATAGGTTTGGATATATGAGCACTTCCCTACTTTGGTGAAAACCAACTCCCACGTCAAAGTGAATGAAAAGCTTGCGATTGATAAGCCAAGAGCGCAAAGATACAAGATTTTAAGGGTGCTCGGGAAAAGGATATGCATGACTTCTTATTAACGTGCGAATCGCCTTGGACAAATTGATCATGGATGAGGTAATATTTGATCCTTACCGAGATGCTAGAAATCAAGGTTTAATCCAAAGGAGAGATGATGTTGCATTATACTACGGACCCTTGTTGTTCTCCCATGGATTTTCAATGTACGATCCACATCGGGTAATGCGACAATTGGGTTACGTCCAAGAAGAACCCCATTTCGATCTTGAGCCTTTCTTTAAAGTGTTAAGGGAGGACTGCAGCACATCCCAAAAAACTATTAACGTCGCTTACGCTCCACCCCCAACTCTAGGACATTGGAACGAAAGACTTGACCGTAAAGTCGATACGAGTCTTTTGGACGAGGTGACCGAAGGTCATGAAGCTCAGGAGAGATACATGTCGTGGTACTTGGGTTGGGCTCGTCCTACTGTGATTAGGGAAATGACTGGTGAACAATTGGCTCGTAAGAGGAAGATGGCATCGAATGAATCAACAACAATTCCTAACTTCCTTGTAAGTATTTTGGAGTAGCTCTTACTGTTTTAAGATTACATTATCGAATAATTCTATTAATTGTTTGTTGTTTAACCGAAAATAGAAGGGGCATTTGAAGACCTTTGTGAAGTTGTTGTGTTGCGCGAGAGAAAGAGGAGAGCCTTTGTCGATTGAAGAGCAAACCAAGTACATTCACTATGCTAGCAATATTGACAATGAGGATGCCCATGAAATGTTCAAGCAAGTCGATCTTTGAAAAGAGGGAAGAAAAGGCCGGGAGGGAAGCACAAGCCAAGATGAATGCTGACAAAAAGAGGGCTCGTAGTGGTCGTGGTGGTGAAGGTAGTAGTAAAGGCCGGTGTTCCTAAACGGGGCCGAGGTCGTGGTCGTGGTCGTGCTCGTGGTGAATGAATGCAATCTCTAGTTTATTTCTTTATGTTGGGTTGGACAAATGTCAAGGTTAATGGTTGGACAAATGGTTTTTTAAGGTTTATGGGACATGTTTTCTTATTTTGGACAACAAGTGTTTGATTTCTAATTGTTGAATGAAAGTTTTGTTTAGCTACATAAAAGTTTCAAGACAAATAGCAGTAAAGTTCTTTTAATTCACCATGCCGACCATACCGGGGCCTAAGGTTTTTAAGTGTCGATCGCCGCTCTGTCACAATGAAAATGCTTGCATACCGGGTCGGCAGTGTATTATGTTTTGAATAAGCCGGCATTTTGTTACGAAAATACCTTCTCCCGATGCCAAAACCATCATAACGAACGCATGGTTTTAAATTTATACCCTTCCGACCATATCATCACGGCAAAAGAAACTTCAAAATATATTGCCGGCGTATTGATGTAAGAAAATGATTTACCGATGCCAAAACCATCATAACGCCGGCATGGCTTTAAATTTATACCATTCCGACGTGTCATAGCCGGCATATTGAGAAAAAATAATCGCGCCGCTAATTAAAAATTCAAATTTTTGGCAAGTACAATTTCATTGATTGACTTGTACTTGGGCACTATAACGGCCAAATTTGGACACCATCATATAAATACACTAATTCTCTCTACAAAACAACATACAAATAGTTTCATATACTCTCCAAAGCTCATATCATCATACAATCCATCAAACTCACCCAATAGCTAAACAACAATGACTTCATTTGATTCAAATGAAGATTTGGCAATCACCAAAGCATGGTATGCGGAAAATCGACTTAGACGTCAATCCTCCGAAAGGGAGGATTCCACGACCTTTGGGCTAGGGTACACAACAAATTTTAAGGCGAGTTTGGTAATCCTAATGGAAGAAGTATTCAACAAGTCCACGAAAGGCACCTAGTCATCGAAAACGCGATACTTGCTTTTTTGGCTCTCCAACCTCGGATTTTTAACACTCGCCCCTTCACCTTGTCCATTGCACAATTTGTAAGCAATTTTGTGGTTTTTTTTTACGCAACCCATGTTGTTTTATCTTCCAATGAAACACCACTAACATATGTAAGTTTGTTTTTGTGTTTTTGTAGCATGAAGTCGTGAAAGCGCGCTACTTGGAGGAAAAGGGGGAAGCATTCGCGTTCGATGCAAGCTATCACTTCTTGGCGCAAAGAATCCCGGAGGATAACCCGGAGTACTTGGATGCCGTATCGTCTTCGGATGAGGAAGATTGATGGCTTTAGAAGTTTTTGTATAGGTTTTGTGGGTAGACCTCTATGTAAACCCTCCGTTTCAATCAATGTAGTAACCAAAATTGCATGAATAAAGTGAATTAGATCTTCCGATATTCTATTTTCTGTTTGGTATATGTAAATGTCGGCAGGGTTATAAATCCTTAACATGCCGGCTACACATACGCCGGCGCTGTCATAAGAATGTCGGCATAATCTTCATTCAAAGACCCTTTCGGCGTTTTATTCATCCAAGGACCATGCCGGCTATATTATAGCCGGCACTTTATTCAAACCTAGACCCTGCCGACCTTTCATATTTTCAAAACAAAATTTTTGGATCGAAATCGAACTCATAAGACGGATCAAAAGGTTAATCTACCGAATTCATAATTTGAAAATTTTAATCTAAACTCAATTAATTAACCTAATCAATTTTAATATTAATTAACCAAGGGCATATTAGCCATTTAGAAAAAAATAAGGTTAAGGGGTGGCTTGGTTTTACTTCATAATGACCAGATTTTGTCTTATTGGGTATACCCCAATTAGTTTGAGTATACCCCAATCTCGTCAGGATGTTAAAGCCTTGGCAAATTAAGACCCTACCAAAAAGTTAACAACGACACTGGAGAATTTCTGCACCAGGGACCCGATACAGACAACTTACGAGTCTAATTACTCCGAGATTGGACAACGACGACTCATAATCCGCGGACAAACATGGTTCTAATGGACGAGTAAAAATTAGTATGGGTGAAATGAACACCAAAAAAATAGTAAAAATGAAACTGGATTCATCCTGGTTTAAACTTAAAAAAGAGTGAGGATGAAACTGGATGCATCCTGATGCAAATTAAAAATAAGAAAAAGTATTTGAAAATGGGTAGGATGAAACTGTTTACATCCTGGCTATTTTTACATTCTCGTCCATTTGAACATTATCAAATTTTACATGTCTTTTTCACCCAGGAATTGTCGTTATTGGGTTAATTGACCAGTTTTGTGATAAAACTTCTAGAGCCTTCACATCTTTTCTGCTCAGATTTGATTTTCGTTTTTTTTTTTTAAGTTTCAGGTAATAGTTAATTGAGTAAGATGTTTTTACATCGTTTTTGATGTCTCTCGGCACATTTCTTCGTCATTATGTGGTGAGTTCTTCAACTTTTTAGAAATAGAGGGAGTATAATGAAGTGAAATAACACGAGATGGTCTTGCATAGGGCTGCACGTGGTTCAGTTTTCAACCAAGACCAAACCTGGTCCTGACCGACAAAATATATATATATATATATTCAACTGTCACTTAACGGTTTTCAGTTGATCGAGCGATAAACACTTTATTGCCAACGACTAGTTCTCCCCGACGGCTTTCAATATATCCCATATATATGCCCACTCATCCCATTTCAGAATCATACGTTCTACACCAACCTTCTACAAAAATATTCCACTCTCACTATCTAAACTCAATCAATATGCCTAATCCTAACTTTATTATAGACGAAGATTTATCTCTTTGCAGAAACTACGTTATATATTATCCGAAAAGGGGTGAAGAACGAGCACAAGTTGGTTTAGCGAGTAAGAGTTATTGAAGGAAAGTTCATGATACCTTCTACAATCTCACAATCGGGATCGTGCACAACATTTTTGTTGATTTTTTGAAATAAGAAAACAAGTAGAAAATTTTATAGCTTTAGTTTGGATTGTAAGTTGATATAGGCTTAGGGGTGAAACTTATGATGAAATTGGTGTGCGATCTCGAGAGGAATGGAGAAGAAGCATCTCTTATTAAATAAGAATACAATCAGATTAAATGGCCGGAATTAGTTCTGGAATATACCATCATCTCTCCCTTATAGATAAACCAAAAATTGATATCTTTGCGGTTGATTGCCCTTTCTCTTCGCGGTTTACTTGTAATTGATATCTTGATTTGTATTAGGGTTTTGATTATCTTTGTATTTTGATGTTTTTGTTATTTTTGCAAGCGAACATGTAATAACTATTTTGATTTGAATGAACTGAGATATGTCTTTTGATCAAAAATAATAATAAAAAAATCATATAAATCATTTTTTAATATAAAAGTACTTCTTAATTTGTATGTTCACCTCCCTAATTACATCTTATATATATTCTTAAGATAACTCTTTACTTTATGTACACCGATCTTTTACCACCGTTCCAAAACCATCAACAATACAAAGATACTAATAGATACGAAAATTTCAGTTTTTATGGGTATTTTCTTTTTCCTCTCCAAAAAAGATTGCCAATTAGCGTTATCTTCCCAAGAGATTCAATATTAGCAAATCCTCTTATCAATAAGTTTTCCATCCATTTTCCACTTAGTTGAATTAACAACACTGAACACCAGGATTAAAACCACACGTGGCTTACCCATTACCTAAAATACCCTCAAACTCATATAACCAATTTGGTACACTTGGACGACCAAATATGAAAAAACTTCTTATGGTCATATTTTTCCCACAATATGACCGTTGAAGAGTCACTTTTGGCTTCCTTTTCTTCATCTCTTCGATTTGATCCTATATAAACGATCTTCATTTAGAAACATCAAAAAGAACACTGCGATTTTTCTGAAGTGCGCAATTATTGTTGTTGTAAGTAGATCAAGCTTTACATGCGATGGAGGACTCATCATCAAGGTCTACATGTAATGTTAGTAGATCCATTATTTGAGGAGGTATCTCAAATTAGTATATTTTCATAGAGGAGGTAAAACTAATTGCTATTTTTACAGACAAGAGATAACACTAATATTTATGTTTATAGTCTCACCGTGGTTGTTAAATTTGCAAATTAACTTCTTATTTAGTCATGCAATGTCCATACCTTTATTCAAAGCGTTGAAAAAATGATGGGACACATAGGACTTAGGAAGCAATAGTTGAAGGTAACAAGGGAATGAAATTTGTGAAATACTTAAATCAACCAAATTGTGATGAGCTTGAATGGTTAAATGGAGCTTTTGAATCACCAAGAACACTCAAATAACAGTTGGCTGATGGGTGTTTCAAGTGTGGTAGTGATTCTTATTAGGTTTCACAATGTCCATAATCTTCACCTACATCAAAGAAAGAAAACAATTATGTTGAATGTAGTGATCACTGTTTTCTCAAGGGGAAATACACTCTGAAAAATAACTCCAATGAAAATGATAATTGATAAGTGAAGTTGCATTTGCAGATTTTTGTGAAAGGTTAAAAGGTTCATTGATTTTTAAAAAGGAGATCATCATGTAATAGAAAATGTAGTTATTCAAATGATTTTAAGTTTCATGCAATAGCATATGTACTAATGAAATGAAAAGGAGCATTGACCAGTGATTTATAACCCAAAAAAAAAAAAAAAAAACAAACCAAAATGCTCAGGAACAATGAGTTTTATAGTTTCTTGTGAAACGAACAAAAAGAAAAAACCTTATACTGCAAGTGAACTAAGGCATCCATCTTATTGGTTTGAAGAATTGAAATTTTGGTCTGTTTGGTTCCTCAATTTATCAGGCATAGATTCATATATTTTATGATAGTTACTAATAGTAGCAGACCTTGTAGCCGACATAGGTGGTGCAAACCTCCTTCTTCCACTAATAAATGGTGCCCCTTCCTTGTGAACTATTGTTGTTTTTGTTGTCTGATATCAAATCATCTGCCTCTCCCTTGTGGTGGTCCAAAAGCTGTAGGTGGCCTCTGCCTCCGCCCCACAACCATTTTAAATTTATGGATACCACCAACTATGATATCTTTTCTTATTTTACAACTTTTAAAAGAAAAACTTACTGACCATGAAATCAATTTGATAAATTTAAAATATTTCATGAGGGAGGCTGAGGCTGATAAGTCAGTTGACCATTGCTAATTTCACAAGGTAAAAATACCAAAATTTCACGTCGACTTTGGTTATTAAGGATTTTGAAATGTTAGTTATGCATATGTAACGGTCAATTAGTCAAATTTTTATTTTTAACCTCCCTAAAGTAAAGTCGTAGCTTGTTACCATTTATCTCGTTTTCTCTCGCTTGTTTAGAGTGGTATAATTTTTTGTACCCTCCCTTTTTTAACCGATTAATCTTTTTAATTGATAAAAAAAGTAAATTAGAAATTTTAATATTAAAGAACGCAATGATAGTCAAACCAATGTAGATTTTTTCTTTGTTTGCTATAAAAAAGATTTCATTGAAAAAAGAAATTACATTGTATAGTTGAAGAAGTCATGGAAATTTCTCATCCATTCTCCTGTGTATCTAGACCTTTTACAAAATTTAACTGCTTTATCAGTCGTAAAGGTATGATTCATGTTAAAGAATTCAAATCTAATAAAATTAAAACTAGAAAGAACAATTTTACAATCCTCTATAACGGAATTGTTATACCAGTATAACTGATTATTATCAGAATCTAAAGAATCTATAATTGTTTTTTAGCATCACTAATGAATTAAAGAGATTCGTTTCCCTTATCCCTTTCCCAAATTGCGGTTTCTAGTAAAGCAAGGCTTTCAGCTTCTTTAACATCCCTTACTATTCGTGCTTTAATTTTGTACCCAAGATAGTTCCCTGCAATATCATTCATGATCATATACCAGTTATTGTCATATGAAACTTCTTGTCAATAAAAGCATCATTGTAAATTATAACACATTCGTATTCTTATGGAAGTATACAAGCAATTGAGCTGAGAGTCTATTTCTCAATAAGAAGTAGGACAAAATTAACATGTGGATCTTTAGAGTTCAAATACGACTCAGTGTCATTGACCAATTTCAGAGCTCGTCTGACTGTAGTCTGGTGATTTAGAGCCTTTCCTTGAAAAATATGGTAACATTTGTCTCTCCAAATGCTCCAAGCAATAGAAAAGACAACACCAACTTTATCTTTCATGTTGGTAGAACACAACCATTTTGTAACCCAATCCTGAAGACTGATATCCATATTAATGTCTTGTATAATGAGATTTGAATGATGAGTTAGAGACCAGACAACTTTTGCAAAAGAACATTGAAGAATAATATGCTCAAGTGTATCATGTGAAACTGAATCACATATACTGCAAATATCTCGACTGTTTATGAACCTGGCAAGGGTGGTTTTAGCAGGCAGGATTTTCTCATTGCATTTTCAGATAAAATCTGTACTTTTGGAAGAATTGGTAATTTCCATAAGGACTTATAGGTGGGATTGTTATTCTGGGGGTTGTACTTGTCCATGTATGCAATTGGACCTGAGATGATTTTATATGCAGACTTAACAAAAATTTGATCATTCTTTGAAAGTGGCCAAATAAGTCCATCTTCCCCTGAAAGAGGAATCCTAAATGCAAGAATGTTTTAAGCATTTTGTGGAGTGAAGAATGCTTTCACAAGTTCTGGTTTCCAATTTATGGTATTCTCATCAATAAAAGTAGACACCGAATAATTGGGGTTTGCATTTACTACATACAATGGTCCAGATGCATCTAGAACCCACTTATCTCTAAGTGCAGAAATGTTATGACCATTCCTAACCTTCAAATGAGAGAGTTATGCAAGATAAAGTGAAGATTAATACACATACTCCTCCGAACCCAAGAGCAATCCACGTTCTTGGAATAATATAGAGGATGACAATTTTTAAAATACTTGCGTTTAAGAATTATTACCCACAAGTCATCGAGGTTGTGAATTCTACTCCAAGCAGTTTGGGACAAAAGAGACAAATTAACTTGCTTAAGATTTTTTAAAACCTAAGTCACCCTGATATTTACGGGAGCATATTGTATGTCATTTTTTCAAGCCCACCAAAAATCTTTTTGGGGTTTTTCCATTTTATGGATGATATCATCAGGCATAATAAAGGTGTTCATGTTGTAGACGGGTGAAGCCTTCAGCACATGTTGCACCATGACAAACCTTCCTACTTGGTTCAAATGTTTACCTTTCCATTTAGCCACCCTTTTATAAAATTGATCAATAAGATGGTTCAAGGAATCCGTTTTAGATCTGGTTATGAAAAGAAGAATGCCTAAGTTCATCTAAAGAAATCTTCTTGTCATTAAGAGATCTAATAAGAGAAACATCTTAATCAAATTAGACATTGTTACTACAAAAACAACCAGATTTTTGAAGGTTAATGATTTGACCGGAGACAAGACTAAAGTCTTTGATCAAGTCCATAAGGTTTTTTGCTTCATCATGTGAAGCTTTAGCAAAGATGATGCAATCCTCAGCAAAAAGTAAATGACTGATACTAGGAGCATCTTTGGTAACCTCCGGACCAAGAATTAAGTTATTTTTTTCAGCATCAATGAGATACCTATAAAATGAATCCATACAAATGATAATGTTAGAGAATTGCTCGGTTGAACCCGCCAAGAGTTGGTATGTCAAGGTTGGTTGTCATGTTTTCGTTCCAAAACTCAAGGTCACTTGATTAGATTACTAGAGTCAACTTCGATAGGTTAGACTAGGAAGTCTAGAAATATTGAGACAAACTTGTGTTACATTGAAGAACGTGAAGAAGTATCGACATAAACGAACACATCATCCTTCTGTTTGAGGTTAGTAATACAAGAATTGACTTGTTTCTATTTCTATGCTTTGAAGTCGTTTATATCGAAAATATAACATGTGAAGTTATATATATGAATCTCTAGTATTAAAGACTTGATCATTTCATTTTGATCAAAGTGTCAAGGAAGAATATGCAAGTTGTATCACAATTTTGGTGTATTAAATTAAGAAGTATAAAGTCTATCTTTTGAAATTCGTAATTGCGACATAGACCCTATCTTTGTAACTTGTTACTAGATTATGTGATGAACTTTAGGTTGATTACATGCCTAGAAACCTATGTTTAACTACATGAGTTTAAGGAAGAAAACTTGCAAAACTTGTTTCATAGTTGAAAGGAATCAATGGGATTGGTGGTCCGATTCCTAATGGGTATCTGTAGCAGGACCGATCCCTATTGGGGTATCTATAGCAGGACCAATCCCTGTTGGGGGATCTTTAGCAGGACTGATCCATGCCTTGGGGATCTATAGCAGGACCGATCTTTATTGGGGATCTCTTGCAGGACCGGTCTCAATAATAATTTCGTACTTCCGGTTTCCATATGTATTTTAGGGTTTGTGTGAATATCGGAATATAAAATGCAATTTAGGAAAGTTCAAGATGTGGACATAATTAGTAATTTTAACAGATGCTAAAATCTTATCTTTCATTGTTCAAAGATATTCCTTAATACTCAAGGTGAGATCCCAAACTAAAATATTTGAGAATCTTTAAATTAGGGTTTTCGAATTTATATATTTTATTTTCCAAGTAAGTAAAACAGATCTCTGAAAGATATATTAGTAAAGTATATATTTATATGCTATCTAATATTGAGTTTTCATATATGAGGGATTTCAGTTTATTAGTTGGATATTAGCTGGAATTAGGCAAAATTGAAAATTAGTGTTAATTGCATATCTTTTGATATTTTAAGTAGTGGAAATTCCTTGGTGTCCAAACTACATTGGTCTATAAATAGCGAAGTTTGTTTTTCTTACAAACTGATCCTGACACTGGCACTTCATTTTATAGTCAGAGTGGTAGCCGACTAATAATACTACTTGTAATACTATTCTGGGGGAGAAAAGCAACCTAATTAGGCGAAATCTCTTACATCCGCTAGTTTAAAGTCTTCTGTGGGATCAAGAAGCGTCTAGATAGTACCGTTGATGGGTGATAAGTGCATAATTCATATGATTTTAGTGTCCATTCCATACTTGTTTTAGCTATTATTCTTGCATGTATTCGTATTATTACTATTATTTTCTCTTATTTTCCTGAAGCTATTATTTGAATTGCAGATTGTTATTTGGAAGGATTACCAAATTTTCAGATTGTTGGTGTACGGACGATAACAATAACGTCGGGCTGACGACGTTAAACCAAGCGCTGCATGGGAGGCAATCCATCGGTTTTGTATCTATATCCCTTTGTTTTTATTTTTTCTTAGTTTTTCATATCATATCTTGCATTCCCATCTTAGATTTTACAAAGTCCTATATCTATAATGAAAGTTTTGACGAATTCTCGTCAGAAAATTCTGACTGCGCACTTGTCACGAAAATAGATCTCGAGACTTCATACGGAGTCCGATTTGAGTGGTCGACCCCAACTTTTAAAGAGGACAGACTCACCTTTCTTTTCCAAAAAGAAAATCTGAATTCATAGTCTGTTAAGTTGGAACGATAGGCCTGGACATTTGAGTTTTGGTATTTTTCCAGAATTTTTCAGATTGCATGTCAGTCAGTCCGGAGGCCATAAAAGTCAGACCATTTATCAAAACACTGTGAAATTTTTATACCTCATAAAAAATACATAGTTGAACAACTTTTGTTTAGGATGTTTTTCCTAGTTATCTACCCATTGGTACAGTTTTCGAGTTTTTCAGGGCTATTATGTCAGAAATCAGAGTTTTCGGTTTTGAACATTGAGGACAATGTTGAGTTTAAGTGTGGGGGAGTAGTTAAGCATGTTTGGTTTGCATATAAAAATAAAATAAAATAATACTCTTTGATTTCTTGCATTCTTGAGACTTCATCTTTTGGAGTTAATTATGAGCTATTTAGGATGACACTATAAACCTTTTTAAGGTTGAAACAGTTCCTATGGCTATAGATTGAGTTCCACTTTATCAATTCCACAATCCTTAATTAATATATACGTTCATAATTGAATGCGAAACTAAGCTATGGTAGTCATTTGAAAGATTCATCCTCGCAATTAATCATTACTGAATCACTTTCTTTTTATTTTTGCAGTTATATGTTTCTTTAAAGTGATTTGGTGGGATCCTGATACTGCCATGGATGTTGTAGAAAGGTAATTATTGGTTGAGCATATAAAAGCCCCATAAGACATTTTTATTACACTCATAAAGAGTGATCCGGAAAAAAAAAAAACATATATAAGGCTCATCTTCATTTATCGACACTAATAAATGATAAGTCCGAAATTTCGGACTAATCATAGTCGATGAAAATAAAAACCATATCATCATTATATAGAAAGTCAAAAAGACTATTGAAGAGGTTCTCGACACTTGGATTGCAATATGTGTGAAACGTTGTCCCTGTCTCCGTCACCTAAACAAGCGTGGAACGCAGGATCCAAGGCAACTATCACATACTTGCTGAAAAGAAACATGCGCTTAGAGTATATAATCATGTGGTCGAGTTAAATGGGTGCTTCTCTCAACTATTGCGCTATAAATAAGAATCCATTGACGACATTCATACAAGTATTTTGGGTAACATCTTTCGCTTTAGTCAACATTTGCACACTTCACTTTTCTATTTCCATTTTCTTATCTATCCATGTGATTTCAGTATGCGAGTGTTGTGACAAATATTGCAACAAGTACGATGACTATCTTAGTAGAGTTTTGCAATCAGGTTGAATGTCATACGTAAGTAATTGCTTATGTGTGATGATTGGAATGTATGTAGGATGTTTGCAGCTAAAGAACATATGCAAGTTAATTATTTGGCTATTACTTTGTGTCTATCCTTAGTGGTTCTTCCAAGGCGAGAGATTGGATTAGGTTTTGTGGGTATACCTCTTGTAAACCCTCACGAGACTAACTCGTCCACTAGGGACACCTAGGGGTTTAAAGGCTTGTTATACATGCTAAGTGTAACCGTATTCTCAACGAGATGGAGTTGTTGTATTTAGGATTAGTTTTATTTAGTTTGCTCAAGGACTAGCAAAAGCTAAGTGTGGGGTAATTTGATAAGTGCATAATTGATATGATTTTAGTGTCCATTCCATACTTGTTTTAGCTATTATTCTTGCATGTATTCGTATTATTACTATTGTTTTCTCTTATTTTCCTCTAATAGGTGAATCATCCATAAAGGAGCTACAAAGTGCTGAAACGAGCTAGGAAGATAAGTATTCCAAGTATCCAAGTGCCCAAGTCCAAGAGTAGTGGAAGAAGTGCGACGAAAAGGAGCAAAACGCTCAAAATCAAGAGAAGGGACAAAGAACGATCTTAACTCATTCAAATTAAGGATTTCTCATCACCATATTTAAAAAAATTGAAAGATAAAAATAATGCAAAAAGAATGAGGTCATTCCGAGTTCGGATGAAGAAGTTGTGGCCAAAACAAGCTTTTATTGAATACCGAAGACAGTGAAGTTCGCGGACTGGGTTCGTGAATTTAGCAAGTGGAAAACGTGTATTTACACTTTGGAAGGCTTAAGGGCACGTTTGGATTCGTTATTTCGGATCGGGTTCTTGAACCGAACTAAATACTTGATGGCCAAGTAATGTAAACCTATAAATAGGTATTAGGTCATGTAAAATCATCGAATCTCATATTATACTTTTGTTCTTCATTAATATTTTAAGGTTTACCCCTTTAGGGGGAAACCGGGTAGTTGTGTAATCATGAGTAGCTAAATCCTTTGTTGATTAAGGATGAATTCAATGTTCTAAGCGTGAAGCTTTATTAATAATACAAATCTATTGAGAGTTTTTATCATCATCGTTTGTCTTTACCATATCTAGGGTTTATGAATGATTCTTAGATTGATTTGGGATGCATACTAGATTAGTCTATTGATTGTTCTATTGCTTGTGCAAGTTATGAGATAAGTAATCGTTGATTAACTCTTTACACAAGTAGAAATCGTGATACCTTACAGAGGGATTCTGTGAAGCAATCGTGTGTGAAGACAACACCAGCAAGTAAACCTTGATCTAATAGTTTAACTACTGGGATCAACCTAAATTCACAAAGCTTAAGGCGTTCGATTGGGTTACACCTTAAGTGATCTACTACTTGGTTGTTCTTTGAATAAAATCTGGTAGTCGAGAACTTCTGTATCCAGTGATTAAAGGAGTTTTGGGGATAACACTGATCTAGCTGTTATTATACGGTTGGTGATGAATGGTTCTTACGAACAATAGATAAGTATAATAATCTAGCTATCGCTTGGTAATGGCGAATGATTCCTTGATCATCTCTTTTCTTTATTGTCTTTATATATTTTTATCTTACAACCAAAACCCCCTTTTGTTATTTACTTTATTTTGTTGATCAAATAACCTATCAATTACAGAGCTCTCTGTGGGAACGATCTCTTACTACCGCTATATTACCAGTTAATTAGTGGGAAATATATTTATTAATTTGTTGTGCCTACGACAGCCCATCAATGGGAACTAGAATCGTATTGTTATTTTAGTTTTTGATTATTGATTTGATTGATTAACTATGATTGAATCTTGATTGCACCTAGTTTGCTTATTCTAAGAACTTCTCTTTTTATACAAGGTCACTCAAACTAAATCGAGGATCAACATAGTTCAGACATGTCTTTAGATATGTCAGACTCCTTATTGTGCGTGATCGATACAAGGGAATCAAGTTTGTTTGTGCAGGTATATTGAAGAATGAAGATTTGAAGACAATAAGATTTCTTATTGGTTTATGATCTTTGTGATTTACTTCATGCATACACTTGATTGGTTGGGATCCAACGAGTTTGATTATATTTCATATTCTTTTTGTGTAGATCGATGATCTATCATTTGGTGGTCTTTTTCAGGATTCGGATTTGATAGGTTGTGAACCTAGATCTGATTATCTTGATAATCTAGATCTTGGTTGATCTAAATCGAACAAAGGAGTTTATATTATTTAAACGGAAGAGCATTTGTTAACTCAACATATATCTTTGATTTAGTTCTCGAGATTTAGAGCGGCTACCGAATACAGTAGTCCTTTACTGTTTCGGAATACATTCCAAAGGTGTAATACCCCGATTCGGCAGGTAGGGTTCGCCGAATGGAATATAGGTAATACTTTGTCCTTTCCTAACATCGAGGTCTTTTCAGCATAATTGGATCCAGAGTTGGCAGAAACCTCTGCAGTTAAGTGTGCTCGTGCAGGAGCAATCCAGGGATGGGTGACCTCCCGTGAAATTAATGATGAATATAACCGCAGTGATGCCCGTTAAAAACCCCACACTACCGGATAACCGCAGTGGCTAAGTGGAGACAGTATCGGTGGAGGGTCGGGTAGTTACAAAAGGAGTTTGAGTCCTTGAAATCTCCACAAGCGTTTGAAACGACTTAAGATGGTGGACTTTATCTTAGGATTCACGTGTATTTACCATATTGGTAGTAGGCGCAACGATACTGAAGGAACTAGATAACTTGGAGTTAGTTTACTTGGTCTCAACTATACGAATTTGGTAGTAGTCATTGTATAACGGGTTAATTATAAGACTGTTCATTTTATAGCGGGTTTTAGTACACTTGTATGTAAATCAAACATTTGGGTTTGATCCCTATAGTTAGGTTAGATTTCGATACCTATTCTACATACCAAGTGTACACCTTGTGGTTGCTATCTTGTTGACAATCTCTGTCTATATTAGATCACACAAGGTGGGTGTCATATAAGTTGATATCGAAAAGATTGTAGTGTACTTGGTATCCTCGTCATTTCAGATAAATGGGTATGGAAACAAGGGATCTTCTCATGCCCCTAGTTGTTCTATAAGATTTGTATGGAGATTTGTTTACTATTATAGATATGCTAGTGGTATTAATGCACTGGTATATTAACTCACACTAGTGCTCAGGAAAACCAAAAGCTTCAAGAACATCCTTAAATAAAGGTAACTCAATCCCGTCAAAGGCCTTAGACATGTCTAGTTTAACCCCGATGACTCCCAGTTTATCCTTTTCCTTTTCCTTTTCATAGTGAGCACCAATTCATGACATATAATGACACTGTCTTGAATATGTCTGTTTGAGACATAAGCAGCCTGAAAAGGACTTATCATTTTTCTCAGGAGTGGCTTCATTATATTACAATAATCTTAGAAATGGTTTTGTAATTAGAATTGCACAAGGATATGGGTGTGAATTCAGATGGAGTTGAAGGATTATTAGTCTTAGGAAATAAAGATAAAAATACATGATTCATCTATTTTAAATAAAAGATGTTTGGAATCAAGTAAACTGTCAATAGTTTTCCAAACATCTATTATTACGAGATCAATATTCTCTTTAATCTTTATAAAACTCAGGACGAAAAACATCGGGCTCTGGAGCAGTCCAGGGTGTCATTTTTTTAATAGGAAAATAAGAATGATTTTATTTCTTAATCAGATAAAATATTATTATGGTCACTCTGAATCATAATATTGATCGAAGTAGGCCTGTCATTATACCACTCCAATCTATCTACCTGAGTTCTTGTAAATTTTGCTAAAGAGTCTGCAATACCATTTGCATCCCTATGGACATAAGAACAGGTCCATAAATCAAAATAAGAGAGAATAATTAAATTATCATTGATGATATTATTTGTTGTCCATTTGACCGATGAGGTGTGACCCTAGATAGCTTTCACCATATTTATACAATCACCTTCAAGATGTATATTCCTTAGTCTTTTTTCCTTAGCCCAAACACCCGTCTCTAAAGCTCCCAAAGCCTCAGTATGCTCCGGATAGGGCTGTTCATGGTCGGTTTTGGTTCGATTTCCAACCAAACCAACACCGAAACCACCGAAACCAATACTATTGGTTTCTCAAAATCTAAACCAAACCAATCCATTAACCATTGGTTCGGTTTCTAAATGGTTTTAGCCGATTTCGGTTTGTTCCATTGGGTTAATGAAAAACCGATTGTATGTCAGTTTTCTGAAATTGACAGTTGAAATCTTTAAAAAAAAATAACACATTTGATTTTTTTTAACCTACCTGCAGAATGTAATTAACACACAAGCGTAGTTCATAACTCAAGTTTATAAGCATAGTTTAAAACATAAACATTACAAATTCAAAATACTTAAACTCCAAGTTCTGCATTCTCCAAATATGATCCCGTCTGGGTAAGGGTAGAACTTAGGTTTACAAAGTGTGAGATGGACGGGGTAGATTAAATCTATTTGATTTTAATCAACGGCCTATACTTATCGGTTTTCCATTGGTTTTTGGTTCGGTTTTCAGGTCAAATCAAAACCGAACCAGTAATGTCGGTTTTCAATTTTTTTTACCATAACCAATCCATTAGTAAATGGTTTGGTTCGGTTTATTCCTTATCGGTCTAGTTCGGTCCGTTTCCGGCAGAAAACGAAACCATGTTCAGCCCTAGCTCCGGATCTATTGATTCTGTTGAGAGACATCCCACTCTATTATATTCTCCTGTAAAATTTATGGAGATTAGTCCAGGGTGTCATTTGGTTAATACAGTATCAATGATGTCCTCCTTACAAACAAGTTTAAGGAGGTCGAAATTTTCAATGTCAGAGATGCAAGGTTCTATGCAGTTTAAAAAATTATTATTCCTATAAGGACTTGAAGTAGTCCCTATAGAACTAATATGATTGACCAGTAGGGTTTTCAGATTAGCTCTATCATTAACCTATTGTCCATTGTACCATTTGAGAGCACTAATGTGATTATAACACTTTCTTCTATTGGAGTAGTTGTGCTAAAATCCAGTATTTATATCAAAATACTTGAAGAATTCTTGTCTAGATTTTGGGCATAAAATTCTCTTGAACTTTTTGCCAGTGTTTAAGAGCAAATTCTAATTGTTTTATCAGTTCCACATTCTCAGTAGAATAAGGTAGACTATTCAAATTATGGAGATCATCGCCAAGAGTTCCGACCTTGTGATCAATGTTACCAAAATGCTTAATATCCCAATCTTTGAGATCATGTTTAACGAATCTAAGCCTATTGTTTAATTGGTATGGAGGAAACCCTATGATATTTTTAGAGTAAGCATTTTTGATAACTTCTCTAACAAAAGGTTATCTACCCCAACATTTGAAATATCTTTAGGGGTCGCTACCTTGGTCTCCAAGATAACAATGATGTGGTTACTGGCTATAGTGTCAATATGGTGAATAGTAGCAGAACCATAGTGGTTTAGCAAGTGACCATTACCTAATGCCGTGTCAAATCTGGTACATATAAGTAAGCACCAAATTGTCTATTATTTTAAGTATATTGAGTACCAATATAACCTAAATTAGAAAGATTTGAACTATCTGTAACATTTTGAATTTTCGGAAATTCAATAGTGGTAGGTGAAGTGAAGGTAGATATTTCATGGGATTACATAGTAATATTAAGATCACCTATGATAATCCAAGGAAGATTAGCTCTATAGCCGATTTCACCAATATAATTCTATTGTTGGACTTACTAATCTTGGTATAAAGAACCATAGAGAAAAGCAATAAGAAATTTCGGTTTACTAGGATCATCAGAAATCATGACATTGATCATCTTATCAGTGTTATACACAATTTGACATTGAATTCCAGATTTCCAAAAAAAGGCAATGTCCCCGACAAGATCAATGTCATTGATCTTGTTAAATAGGTCATACCAATGTAGATAGTGTATAGTTAAAACGGGTAGGATGGAGCAATGTAGTTAATGTTGGATATTTTCAACAAACCCTTGAATTGAAGGCATTTAGGAAACTTCCGAGGTTCGACCTGAACAGAAATTTTCTGTTCTAACGTTTCTATTATCAGTTAGAAAACCTGAACAGAAAACTCGTTTCACCAATGGACGCATTGAAGGAAGAGACGCGCCTGTTCACTCTGAAAAGATGCCTGTAGAGATGAAGAGTCATCTCCAAAGGGTGTGATTTCCTCTTTAAATAGGAGACTTGTTTTCATTAAAAACACATCTCTCAACTCTCTCTGTTTTCTTTCTTACAAGCATCATCAGAAATAAAACCAGTGTGTTCTTGGTTGGATCAAGGTCGTACAAGCTTTGAATCCAACACTGTTGTGGGGCTTCAGGTATCCTGACGGCGATATTCAATTGACCTGTTTGTACTCGCCAATTCAATTGGGAAAGGGTCGAATAATTGTAGAAAAGAATCTTTCATAAGAGCCTTGAACCCTAATACAACATTCTTTTCTTCACCCTGTTTTACTGCCAATTTTTTCCAACAGTTAATTTTGGATTCCGGCCCGACCGAGATACTGGGACAACTTTATCTCCGAGAGATTCTCGGTGATAATCTCGGAGTAACTAACGAAACTTCATTTTCGAATTTTATACATATAGTATGTACATCAAGCATTTTTAACAAATTTTTCACACATAATTGTGTATAAAATATAATGAAATACCATAAATTTTTAAAAATTGAAATAAGTCTTTAGTCAAAATATCAGAACACTTAAGATCCATACAAATTCCAAAAACTTCAACTAAGATTTCCGGCCAATTCCCGACCGAGTTAACCGAATTTCGTTTGGCGAAATCAAGTATTGCGCTACCTTGAGAGCAGAAACCGGAATTTTCTGCGAGATCTCGGCCAAGATGGCCGAGATTGACTACATTTGTATGGAATCTATGAAAAATTGGATCAGAATTTGAATTTAGGAGATGAAAAATAGGTAAAACACTGGTGGTATATTGGAGAAACCTTTCTATCAACCGATTAGAACTTTTCATGATGGGATTAAGACAATTCTCCTAGCTTGTAGCGGAGAAGGTAACGTACAGAGGCCCCGACAATCCGCTGCATGGATGCAATACTCGAGTCACGAATAATGGTAAAGGCCAAAAACGAATAAAGTGAACTTGTGACTTGGTAGGTAGTAATATTGGGATTTTGATAATGCACACGGCCAGTCATTAATTTAGTCATTTGTAGTTGTTGAGTACTAATGTGGGGAAAAGCGGGGGAACTAGTACACTGAAACTAGTCATGTCCATTAACATTTGGTAGTACAAACAATGTTAGGAATGTTAGCTCTTCATAATGCACACGGAGGGTCAGTATTTAATTGCTGTATGTTGGTTTGGTAGAGTGAAGCTTAACTCTGTATTGAAAAGCAAAAAAGGTTCTAGTCTTATCATACATTCTACTATATGATCGGTGCTATTAACGTTAAGAATATGAACTTTCATAAAGCACACAGGGGGATTAGTTTGTTTAGTCGTAAATATTGTACTCTTTGTGGCTTTAGAACTTGTCTTTGTTTGAAAAAAATGCTGAAAGAAGTAAGTGAGGTGTTGTTATTTGCCGGCTAAATTGGGGCTATCCCAATTAATTTGGGCTTACGATTACATGACAAAAAAGGTCATTGAAAAGTTAAAAAAAAAAAAACACCCCTTATCCAATTATTTTAAAAAATGGCTAATTTATCCCTTGATTAATTAGTGTTAATCAGGTGATTAATTTATGTTTAATCAAATTAAACTAAAAATAACTAATCTTGATTCTTCATCAAAACGTGATTTTTTTTTTATTTTTTTTTGAAAAACTCGTCCAAAATCGGTTTATGTTCATGCTCACATAAACCGATTGTAAGAATCGGTTTATAACATAGACCGATTGTAAAATTCATGAGTTTTTATGTGATTTTTTTCAGCCAGAATCGGTTTATGTTAATGCCTAACAAATAAACCGATTGTAAATCTGGGCATTTCATGAAACTGTTTTGCTTATAATTTCTTCGTCCGATGTCGGAATGACCTCATTCTTTTTGCGTTCAATTCCAAATTTCATTCTCTATAACATAAAGATAAAAATTTCAAGATTTGTGCAAAAATTCAAACATGATTAATGAATCGGTTGATGTGTGCATCAACATAAACCGATTGTGGTTGATGTTCATCACATCAACCCTGGAATCGGTTTATGTAGGTGTACCATATCTACTGATTTTGGAGAACATCGATAACAATCGGTTTATGCGGGACCCTTAAATAATCCGATTATGGGCATAGTGGTTAAGAAACCAAAGGTTGTACAATCGGGTTATGTGGACATACATATAATCCGATTCTAACCAAAAAAACATACAAAAAAAAAAAACAGTTCTCTTCCATACCAGAATCGGGCTATGTGGACATTAACATAAACCGATTCTGGTTCAATATTTCCAACCAGAATACACATTCAGTATAATCGGTCTTTGTGGGCATGAACAAAATCCCTTTCCAAATAAAATCGGTTCATAAGTACATTGGCATAAACCGATTCTAATAAACCCAGAACACTTTGATTTCAAAAAAATCGAATTTTGAGTGATTGCATGTTGCTAAAACCTAATTTATGGGATTGGGTTGCTAAAAAAAGTACTTGATTCGTGCCATTTCATCTGCTTCTATGACAATCGAAGATGGTTCGTATTATGGGAGAAGAAGAGAAGAATAATCGGTTGGAGATGGAGATGGAGATGAAATGAATTTGATTTTGATTTTGATTTAAGTTTTTAGTTTTATGATTTTGATTTTAGTTTTGATTTTGATTTTAGTTTTTAGTTTTATTATTAGGATTTAATGGGGACACATTTGTAGTATTAGTATTTGATAAAGGGTAAGTTGGTAATTTCATCTCTTAAAATCTTATTTTTGTCCTGTAGTGTAGGCCCCAATTTAACCAGGGTTATTTGACTTGGTGATTTCTTCGGAATTTCCAATAGGTATTGAAATAGAATTTGATCCACTTCCTTTTTGTTCATGGTGATACATGTTGTCCCCCACCTGAACCCCGTTTTGTTTACTCTATATAAATCGAGACAAAGGAGGGACATAGACCAATTAGAACGAAAAGGAAGGAAATAGAGACAAAAATCTGCATTTACAAAAAATAAAAAAATTTCTACAAAAAATCCTTGCGTGAGGAAGTCTATAAAAATAAAAAATTAATTTCATACCCATTCCAAATACACAAAATTGGTAAAAAAGACACAAAATCAATAATTACAAGAAGAAGTGGGTAAAAAGACATTTACATTTTGATAATGTTTAAATGGATAAAAATATAATAATAGCCAAGAAGTAATTATCTATATAATAAGAATATATTATTTAACAATTTCATCCTACCCATTTTCAAATTCTTTTCTTATTTTTAATTTACATCGAAAAGGAAGGAAATAGAGATGCATCCAGGTTTCATCCTCGCTATTTTTAAGTTTGATAATGTTTAAATGGGATGAATCCAGTTTCATCCTCCATTTGCAAATTCTTTTTTTTTTTTGTGTCCATTTCACCCATAATAATTTTTACTCGTCCATTTGAACCATGTTTTAAATTTTTTTGGACAAATGACCCATTTTCCGTTCCAAATACCTAACCAAAAAAAGTAGAGAAATTGGGTCAATTGCCCAAATATTTTTAAAACATGGTTCTAATGGACGAGTAAAAATTAGTATGGGTGAAATGAACACCAAAAAAATAGCAAGAATGATCTGGATTCATCCTGGCTAAAACTTAAAAAACAGCGAGGATGAAACTGGATGCATCCTGATGTAAATTAAAAATAAGAAAAAATATTTGAAAATTAGTAGGATGAAACTGTTTACATCCTGGCTATTTTTACATTCTCGTCCATTTAAATAGTATCAAATTTTGTATGTCTTTTTCACTTAGAAATTGTTGTTATTGGGTTAATTGATCAATTTTGTGAAAAAAGTAAACTTTCTCTTAAAACACGTATGACAGCACCAGATCCACGGTCCCTTTGAGGGCATCAGCCATCAGATAACTAAATCTATCGAAAAAAAAATAAAAAAAATTTTCAAATGTAATCGAAGAGTAAGAGCGGAAAAAAAAAAAAAAAAAAAGTCACTGGAAGCTCGAAAGTGCATGTGCTTCATGCTTGCCGGGTGGTATAAGGTGGCTCCTAACTAGAAAACTTCATTTATCCAATCTTATTATAGAAGTTCCAAATGGTTTCCAGGGCTCACAAGATGACAAAATTTGATCATCAAATATCAATATAATCTCTTAACATGTTAATTTTGTTAATGACCTAGAATATTTTGGATTAATTAGGACTAATGATTAGGTTAACTGAACTAAGTACCATTAATGATTAAATTAGACTAATAATTTTTACCATTAATGATTAAATTAGACAAATAATTTGAATGATAGTTAGGGTTTGAAAAAACTAGACTAATGATTATGTAACCGCTAAAAACCCAACCGGTGGATATAGCCGGTTTCGCAGTACGCATTAATGAAATCATAGTATCGGATCGATTATGTATAAATCTGTTACAACCATGAACATTTAACTATGTGGACATAATAATCATAACGGCATTGTAAATGTAAGTGCGATGCTTCAAAAAAAAAAAGTAAATGTAAGTGCTAGTTAAATAAATAACACGAGGGATTTAACGTGGTTTAGTCATAGCCTACATCCACATGGGTAATGAGTTTGAGATCTTACTATGAATATTGAGTGTTACAAGGTTCAAAGAACCAATAAAAGTAAAGGAAAATACAGAGTGTAACTGGCTATTTCACTCTATTCCTAACTCTCCGCTCTTTCTGTTGAAAGTCGAACCCTCTTCAAGTGAATAAGGATACTATCTATATATAGATCTTTGGCTGGGGCCGGCTGAGTTTTGCTTCGATCTCCAAGATCAGGGACCACTGAACTCCTCTTGATTTTTAAATAGGCATATTGCCGAACCACGACTATGACCAGTGGTCTAGTTGATTTCTGATTAATCTCCATCCCCAAAATATTTGCTAACAATTGAGTTTACAAACAACTGGACCACTGAACTCCTCCGTAATTATCTGTAATTTGTTTTATAAGCATGTTTGTCAAGTTTCCGACTCAACTGGACCACTGAACTTTAAGAGTTGATCGTAGTCGTTTGTGGACGTAGGCATATTACCGAACCACGTTAAATCTTGTGTCTTTGTTTCTGTTTCGTGCATCTTGTTTTCTATTTTATTTAGTTCTACGTGATCCAAAGAACTAGTGTCTTGTGAAGAGGTTGATTCTAAGGTCTTAATCCTAACAATCAAGGTTTTTAAAGCGTGAAGCGAAGCGCATGTTGAATCGTGAAGCGTCGTTTCTTGGTTGATGTTTGAAGCGTCTATAAATAAAATTCAATGTTCTTAGGAAGCTATGAAATGTAAAAGTAAGAATAGATAAAGTAAATATAAGTCCAATTTAAATCAGAAAATTAGTCGTGGCTCGGTGGTTTACTCAGATATAAGTGACTCCCAGGAGTGGGGTTCGAATCTCCCATGAGAACTTCACCCTTACGAGTTGAAGCGTTTTGCCAAATTTCGGAGCTAGCGTACGCTTCGAAGCGCGAAGGGTACGCTTTTAAAAACCATGCTAACAATGCTTACACTGTGGTTTTGTAGGGATAAAAATATTTCTAGAAAAAATTAATTTACGGTTTGGAACCCAACCGTAAACAAAATATATAGTTAGGAGTTCATATTTTCCCAACCATATAATTGGTTTACGGTTGAGAAATCAATGTTTCCTCACCGTAGAATTGGTTTGCGGTTAGGAAATATCGGTTTTGACAACAATATACGGATTCTGAAATTTGGTAAACCGACACATGAAGAGTTACTCGAAACATCATCCATACCGATAGTACCCTTTCCTCTTCCGCCTCCCAATTTTTATCATCTGTATCTTCATCGAATTTGTGGCAGCCATCGTATTGATTCTCTACTGTTAACCCACCGATGATGATTTTTTGAGATTGATCAATAAATCCTTGCAAATCTCTATTGAAATAACAAGATATCACAATCAAATTTTAACTTTTCATTGAAGTTGATATGGAAATTCACCAAATTAGTGATTTCATTTTCATGAGAGCTCGAGAGTGATTAGACCGTGATACTAGTTATAAGCGACTAACTCGCTGAAACCAAATATTATCGCATTAGCCGACGGTGTCGATGAGAGTTTCGGATTTTTTTTCGAACTCGAAAAAGCATCTAACGACTTTGAGAAAATAGGACTTTGACTCGATTGAGAAAACAAATTGGTCAACAACCCCACCCATAGTTGTTTCCATCCCCCGAACAAATCTATCCACATTCCGCAAAAAGTCGAAAAGTTATCGATGTACCACTTCATTTGTATCTTGGGAAGACCTGGATAGAGCTCTCTTATATGGGACTCTAAACACCTTCTCGCCCACCGTACGGATCCGCATTAACCGAGCCGTTCGAGTCATGGGTGGGCCGAGAAACTAAAATCGGATCAAAAACCGCAGGTGGTGATGTTTCTACTCGACTCGTCGAATCAAACCCGAGTTTGAAATATGAGTGATAAACCGACCGACTTGGTAGTCGACTCTATTTAAAAAACAGATTTTTACCCGAACCGATTTGGCGCCAACCCCGACCGAGTCAAGTTATTTAAAATTTGAGGAAAACTTGAAACTTGACGGTGAGACTTTTTCGACCGATAAATCCTCGAAATTTTTGAATTTGTCGGCTCATTACGAAGTCTTGTGCATTATCCACGACATGATATTCGATGGAACAAATACCGATGACCTTAGTTTAGGTTTGATGGTGAACTGATTTTGATGATACGCAGCTTTTTGATCATCATGAAACAATAAATGAGATTGTAATGCCGTCTCTTGATCTTCTACTTGGCGATAAGCCATATTCCTAACACGGTGATCAAAATGCACCTTTCTTAAATGACTTAATTTTGGAATCTATTCAATTGAGAGCCAGTAGCTAGAGAACTTAATCACTGCAGGAATTCTTTTAGTTGACACATTATATGAATTTTGCAGCAGTTCAATATGGAATGGATCAAAGAATCCATATCAATATCCTTAAAAAAGTTGTACAGGAACCGAACCAGAATCGGAGAACCAGACTAGAACGGAAAACCCAGACCAAAACCATAGAATGAGGCACATGGAATGGGAATATGATTCAGAACCGGTTATATAGGGGGTACATCTATCGGTTCTAGTGCATTCCCGTCAGTACCAGACTGAAATACCTGTTTGATCCTATCCCTTGATTTATATGCATCCCAGCCATTGATGCTAGTTTTTTGTACTCTCTCTTATGCTTCATGGTGTAAAGCCAAACTCTCCTCGAAAATTCATTGATAAAGGTCACAAACCACCTAGCACCTCCTTTAGAAACTGTACGAGAGGGACCCCAAACATTCGAATGGATGTAATCTAACATACCCTACGTGTGGTGTACATCGGCACCAAAACTGCTCCTACATTGCTTTCCGAATATACAATGTTCAGAGAAATCAAGCTTGTAAGTCTTCTCACCACTAAGCAAGCCTTTACTACCCAACACGGACATACCTTTCTCACTCATATGCCCAAGACGCATATGCCATAAAGAGGAGTTCAATGAGTTTTCTCTCGTTTTAATGAGTTTGATGAGTTGAATTTTTGGGTTTATATTATCAATAGGTTCATCATTATTAATTGGTAATTCTAATAGGTAAAAATCTGATACCTGCCTTGAAACGGACCGCTCTTACAGGTACAAGTACATGTACATGTACAACTAGTCAAACATGGAAACTAGTTAGTGGGATGTACATGTATCGGGTTCTTAAGAAACCCGCCTTACTTAAAAGTTCCCCATGGTGAGCAAATCCTTCTGAGAACTGATTTGTCCTATAAATGCAGAGGCAAACCTATAATGCGGATTCAGTGATTAAGTGGGTCTCTTACTCCGGAAAGCAACAGTGATTCATTAGACTGCCATTGTTTCAGCATAGTCCTGGTTTTGCCTACACGAAGAATTCTAGGTTGAGCCAAAGAACTATGAACTTCAATCGATTTAAACTCAAAAAAATGCTTTTTTCCCATCAATAGGATGCGGTCCCAGACTCCCAATTCACCATTCCAATTGAAATGTTTAGTAGTTTCTCTCTCTCTCTCTTTTTTTCCCCGAAAAAGAGGCTAACCTCAGAATTTACATTAATAAAGCCGAGGAAATCGGAAACCTTACACGAAATTTTCAAGATTATATAAAAGTCATGCAAATTGTAATATCTCCACCAATTCTTGCCAATGAAATCTATCATACCAGGTCTAAAAACAGTATCAGAAGATCTTCTCTCTCGCAGAGGAGAGGACCAAACAACTAGGGCCGACATGATTTTGAAAACAAAACCAGTGTGTATCAAAGCACGGGGCAATGATTGGATCAAATCCAACCCAAAGTTCATCAGAACATGTATAAAACATGAAATGGAGTTTTTTAGATTTAGATTGCCTAATGCAATCAGGGTAACAATGACCCAACTAATAGTAACCATAAGAGCCAAATAGTAACCATAGTGTCATTGGAGATGTGGTATCATTTGTAGAGGTTGTAAAAGTAACAACTTGTATTTGTTGTCATGATTTCCAAAGTGTCTTGAGTAACAACTTGATCCATATCTTCGAACTTGATATGAATCAGTCTTTACGAGTCTGGATCGGAAAGAAACCGGTTGTCTCGGCATTGGAGATGTGGTATCATTTGTAGAGGTTGTAAAACTTGATAGTGATCTTGAAGAGCTTGTATTTGCTGTCATGATTTCCATGATTTGGGTTGTTTGTATGCTTGCTCCTGATGGTAGTATAACGAACTTGATCCATATCTTCTTAACATCATCAGTGAGGCAAATATACATCAAAACATAAACATCCCAAAGTTTTACATCTAGAGGAAGAATCGAAGTATCTAGATAACATTGATTCAAATTTAGACATAATCTCCTTAATCTAATACTAATAATAGACATTACTAAACAATAAACAAGACCCATAAAAGAAAGTAGCAAACCAGTGCAAGTGCAGAGAACAAATCCAAATCTAAGAGAAAAAAAGGATTTGTTAAATATCCTAGTACATCATTAAAACTAACACAAGGGATAATATACCAAAAAAAGAACTAAACCAGATAAAGAAACCGATTTTCTTCAGGTCGCCGGCGGTGAAACATGCGTTGTATCTTTGACGAAGATCAACTATGAAGAGTTCTGTGTGTCTAAATCTCTTATACTTATCAGGATAAGAAACATACCAGATCAAAACAGTCGATTTTCTACCATCCAGACCTTGAAAAAACAACGGAAAGCTCACCGGAATTCCAAAAGAAGGATTAAAATCAACTGAAAAACACATAGATGAAAGGGGGTAATGGAGAATAAGATTGGGTGTTGAGCAGATCTGAGCAGAACGACGTTCACAGTTCTAGGTTTTTGTCGGAGAAATAATGGAAAGAGAAAGGGTGTGTTTTTGGAAAGAGAAAGCTTTCTATCAACCAATTCACAGTTCTAGGTGTTCACAGTTTAGTAATTTCTCTAGCAATACTAAACCAACCCCTGAAGTGGGAAAACCTTTCTATCAACCAATTCTATTTGCATGAGAACTTTTCATGATTCTTCGGATTAAGACAATTCTCCTAACTTGGAGCGGAGAAGGTAACGTACAAAGTGCCCCGACAATCAGCTGCATGGATGCAATACTCTCAAGTCACGAATAATGGAAAAGGCCAAAAACGAATAAAGTGAAGTTGTGACTTGGTGGGTAGTAATATTGGGATTTCGATAATGCACACGGCCAGACGGCCAGTCATTAGTTTAGTCATTTGTAGTTGTTGAGTACTAATGTGGGGAAAAGTGGGGAACTAATACACTGAAACTAGTCAAGTCCATTAGCATTTGGTAGTATAAACAATGTTAGGAATATTAGATCTTCATAGTGCTGTATGTTGGTTTGGTAAGGTCAAGCTTATATAACCCTGTATGCTCTCTATACTCTATCAAACAAAAAAGGAAGAACTACTAGTCTTATCATACATTCTATATGCTCGGTGCTAATAACGTTAAGAATAGGGGACTTTCATAACCATAAAGCACACGGGGGGATTAGTTTAGTCAGTAAATGTTGTGCGCTTTGTAATTTTAGAACTTTAAGTGTCTTTGTTTGAATAAAATGCTGAAAGAAGTAAGTGAGGTGTTGGTTGTCATTTGACTTGGTGACATCTTCCGATCGGTATTGAAATCGAATTGGTCCATTTCTTCTCTTTTTTTTTGATCTTGTTGATAAATGTTGTCTCCCACCTGAACCCAATTTGTTTCTAAAGAAGATGTTTTACTCTATATAAATCGTGATAAAGGAGGGGACATGACCAAGTAGAACGAAAAGGAAGGAGACATGGACAAATAAAATTTTCAAAGAAAATCCTTGCATGCGTAGGGACCGACACATTCGCAAGTACCTAACCAAAAGCCCGACTTTCTTCTAAAACACATATGTCAGCACCAGATCCACGGTCCCTTCAAGGGCATCGGATAACTATTCTATCGGGAAAAAAAAATAAAATCCAAATGTAATCGAGGAGTAAGAGCATCTCCAATGGTGTTTCGGTGTATATCCTATGTGGAAACCTAAATATTAGGTTTTAAATAAACATTATATATAAATAGAATCCTATTTTAACAAGCATTTCCAATGGTAAATGTATCTATATATATATTTTATTTTAATACAAGTGTCATTTAGTTTTTTTTTTTTTTTTTTTTTTTTGAGAAAAGATGGTTATATTAAAGAGAAAAAATTACAACCAAGGAAGTGCTATGCAATACATTATGTATGCACAACAGAATTCCAATGAAACAAAATTTGGCTTATAGATATGCCATCAAACACTTTAGAATCGGAAAACCAAAGTGCAAGAGTCCGCTTAATGAGCAAAATTAACTCCTCCTCCTCTTTTGCCCTCCCACCAAAAGTCCTACTATTCCTTTCTAGCCACAAATGCCAAGGAATAGCATACAAAACTTTCCACCAAATCTTCTTATTTCTACCTGAAAGAGCAGTATACTTCCAAGCTTCAAAATGCTCCAACAAAGTTGCAGGAGATACCCAGGCCACCCCAAAAGCATTCACAAAATGATTCCAAATGTTGAAAGCATAAGAACAATGTAGAAGAATGTGATCAGTGATTCTTCAACTCTCTTGCAAAGAGGACATAAGCCATCTTGAACTTCAATTCCTCTATGTTGTAACATATCCTTAGTTGGCAAAGAATTATGAAAGGTTGCCCATAACATGAAACTGACCTTAGTAGGGATTGCTGACTTCCATAAGTGTTTATGAAAACTCACTTCCACAGCATCTGTAATCTGTAGTTCATAACATCTTTTAACCGAAAACTCCCCCTCCATGTTCACTGAATCCTCACCTGTTTCCAATCCATAACAAGGCCCCAGTTCATTACACAATAGGTCCCATTCCATTTGTTCACATCCTGTCAGTCTTCTCCTGAAAGTGCAGTGCAATCTTCCTTGTTGAACCATATCAGCTACTGTAGCTAGTTTCATAGTACATACTTTGAAAATTGCTGGAAACCTCAAACACAAAGGACCCTGAGTTGTCCATTTATCCTTCCAAAATCTTATAGATTTTCCATTCCCCAACTGAAATCTCAATGAATCATTCAAAAAAATAGTTGACTTTAATACACCCTTCCACAATCCTATGCCTTGTGGTTTATTATCATCACTAGGCAACAACTGACCTTCATTATTTTTGAATTTTTCCTGCACAATTCTTCTCCAAACTGCCTTCTTCTCCCTGCCAAATCTCCAAATCCATTTTGCTTTAAGAGACTTACTTGTAAGTCTAATATTCTTGATACCCAATCCTCCAAATTTCTTAGGCAAACAGATCTTGATCCAAGAAACCCAACACATTCTTCTTTTGACATCATCTGAATCCCACAGAAAATTTCTCAATATTCTAGTAATTTTCAGCTCCACACTTGCAGGCATATGAATTAAAGAAAGAAAGTAAATTGGTAAACTAGCTAAACAATGCTTAATCAACACTAGTCTCCCAGCTTTATTAAGAAATTTCTTCTTCCACAAAGCAAGTTTTTTTTCCATCCTCTGAATTACTTCATCCCAAACTGAAATATTCCTAGAGGTAGCACCTAATGGCAATCCAAGATACTTAACTGGCAATTTCTCCACCTTACAGCCTAATTCCAGAGCTAAAGCATCAATAATATCATCTGCCCCCACACTTATCAATGAACTCTTCTCAAGATTCAACTTCATGCCAGTTAAGACCTCAAAAGTGCAAAGAATAAGCAATAACCTTCTCATCTCCTCCTTGTCTGCATTAATGAAAAGCAATGTGTCATCTGCAAACTGTAAATGTGACACAATCAATCCTCCATTAGCCACTTGAAATCCCTGTAACTGTCCTCTTCTCACTGCATCTTCCACAAGCTTAGACAACACCTCCACCACAAGCAAGAAAAGAAAAGGTGATAATGAATCACCCTGCCTTAAGCCTTTAGTAGGTTTAAATTTTTCAGTCGAACAACCATTAACAAGCAAAGAAATATTTGATGTAGAGACACACCATTTCATCCATGAAATCCACTTTTCTCCAAAACCATGCTTCTTCAAGATGCACCAAAGGGTTTTCCATTTGATATTATCAAATGCCTTCTCCATATCAATTTTACACAGCACACCAGCCTTCTTCTCTTTCATTCTACTATCAATACATTCACTGGCAATCAGAACCCCATCCAGAATTTGTCTATCTTTGATAAAAGCCCCTTGATATTCAGATACAAGTTTATGCATAACAATTTTCATTACATTGCCAAAGACCTTAGACAACACCTTATAAGCACTTCCCAACAAGCTCAAAGGTCTAAAATCTTTTGGAGAACATGTGTCTTCTTTCTTTGGAATCAGAGAAAGAAAAGAACAATTTATCCTCCAATCTAAAGAGCCATACCTGTGAAATTCTTCCATAAGGTTCATAAAATCTGCCTTGATAATATCCCAACATCCTTTAAAAAACTCCATTGAAAATCCATCAGGCCCTGGAGATTTGTTTGCTCCAAAATGCCTAATTACCCCATACACTTCTTCTAAATTAAAATATGGGCCTAAATAATTTTGAACATAAAAATATATGACGTGGGTATGGATTGGAGTATCTAAATTTAGATACTCTCATCCAAACTCAAACTGCCACCCCATACTAATTTTTTGTTATCCAACCACCATTGGAGAGTTTTTTTTATGTTAAAGTATCTAAAATCTTATGTGACAACAATTTTCTTAGAGACCCAAACTCTATTGGAGATGTTCTAAGAATGCCACAGTCGGTAAAAATTTGAAAGTGTATGTGCTTCATGCTTGCCAGGTGGTATAAATAAAATAACCAGTATGTTTTTGCACGTCGGCGCAAATCGGAAACCCAAAAGTAACGCGATAGATTTTCCTACTGTAAGTGTAAACGTGGTGCGCAACTAACATGCTACCATAAGTTCAAAGTCAGAACTAAGTGATTTATCATGCTACAGTGTTCGTGTGGCTACGTCGTTTTTCTTTTTTTTTAACCACCGTGAGTTTTTTTTTTTTTTTTTGGATGGGAAAAGGAATTTATTAACTAGCAAATATAGTACAAAAGATTTACAATTTCGTTTCTATCAAAGACGTTAGAACTAATGCTAGATATCTGAATTTTTTGTTGTAGTTTCGTAAACATATGCCGAAGACTTTTTATTCTTGCTTCTTTAGCTATAAGATGTTGGAACCGTAACAATGAAACTACAAACATTAGATGAATCTGGTTGTACTGAAAATAATCACTAATTGAAAACAGCAACTTGACACACGAGGACAGAGCCACCTGCTCAACAAATTGTCCTTAACACATTAGTTTGCGGGTACTCCTCAAGAATGAGAGATGCTATACCCCATTAGCGGAGATGTCAAAATTAAGCTAGGTTTTGGTTTCCTTATAAAACACGTTTTATTTCTTGTAAAACAAATTAAAACATAAAAGGAATTCTCCCGTAAATAAAACACTTGTACAAAATATTTTTGGAATTAATTTCCTAATGAAAAACTCGCCAAAAATAAATTCAAGTAGACACAAGACTTGGTGCATGGTATACGCGTATGTCGCATGTGTTGGAACATGTATTGTTTGCCCAACCCGTTCCACCCTCGTTTGTCAATATATCCATAATACAATGGTTATATAGTGGAACTTCTTTTTAGTTTTCCACAATATGGGATTAAAGGAACATTTCATTCACCCATAAAATGAGTAAGTATCCTTAGACCCTTAGGTCTTTAGATCAAACCACACCAAGACCAAAAATACTTTTATTAAAAACTCATTTTCTCCAACATAAGATCCGTTGCCGGTAATGGTGAAGAGTTGTATTTTCGATTTATAAACTTTACAAAAAGTTCGAGCTTGAGGAAGATCTTTTCAAAATTGTCTTGGTTTTCACGAAGGGTATTTTTTTGTCCAAGAGAGTTCTATGCTATCCTTGTTAATATTGTCAAGCGACACGGTAATTTACAATCAGTTATTATTGAAACGCTTGACAATATATTGTCTTTTAGCCAAATAAGATAACCGCTTTTTGTAAAGATTTTGATTCGCATGAAACGCCTAAGTAGCAGTCTCCTTTTTGTAAAGATTTTGACCCCCAGTCTGAAATGTGCATAAAGGACTCGTGATCCACTGAGTAAACAATATGAGCGTATCCTATTGAAAAGTTTTCATTCTTGAATGAAGCATCGACAAAAATTATCCAATCTGTTTTTATATCTGACCATTTGGTATTGACCGAAGCTAGCTGTTGTTTGTTAAATCCCTCTCTCATATTTTTTTAAGGGCAATGCATAAATCTGTTGATATGATCAATCAGTTTAATTGGGTATGGGTTTATTTTTTCAAAAACAACCGAACATATGTATTTCCAGATGAACCATAGGATGGTCGATATTTTCTCTACAACGTGGTCCAAATATGGATTCAAGAGCCAACCCTTGACCCACGAAATAATCGGTCCAATATTATCAGAAGATGTTATAATTTTCCTAGCGATAAGCCGAACCAAATAGCTCTAGCGAATGGGCAAGATCTGAATAGATGATTCTCGGTTTCCTGAACTTGAGAATTGCACATCTGACAGTTCGGATCAATGTCTGGGTTATGGGACCCTAGTCTCGAAGAAGTTGGCAAAGCTTTTTGAGCTAATTTCCAAACAAAAAGTTTAATTCTTGGGATTGCCCGAATTTTCCATATTTGTTTCCATGGGAAATCTATCAAAGAGTCGTCATCATCTTGAATTTGATTAGCCAAAAAGTTATAAATATTTTTAGCCGAGAAATTTCCTTAGTGATGGTGTAGCCATCTGATTCTGTCCTGTTCATGCCAAGCATATTTAAAAGGCGAGTCAATCACGATCCCCATTGTTTCTCAAGCTATGGAACAGACTTTTCCAAATTACAATGTGGAGGCTAGTAAAGATCAATTAAAACAAGAGCTTAACAATTTGTATTGGTTAAATCAACAAATGGCGAGCTTGCACATGCAGACAGTTCGTAAATGGCAGATGGATACCATGTTTGGATTTATCCCAACTGTAACTCTTAATGATCGTGATCACTCGGCAGTACTTCTAGGAGCAACGCATCATGGCACAAGGGTGATGGTACACAAATGGTGGGAGAAACACAAGTGTCGGATACATAAGAATAAGACTGTGCCTGTTTCCCAATACCAAGTAATTCAACCAGATCCGAGATGCCTTTCAACTCAATTCTCTCCCCGGAAAGCGAATGAGGTTTATTATCATGTTGCACCACCACAAGCAACCCTTTCTACATATTTGTAGGACCTTCAGGTGTACAACCACCCTCTTCTGCCATTTCAAATTACGGAGGAGATATAGGTCAATTCTCAAGCTTGTTGGCAAGTGGGGGCATTCCGAATCTTGGAGAATGGAATGGTGGTGAAGAAGACAATGATGATCGACATTATAAAAGTTGTGACTTTTAACTATGCTACTAATGTAATTCTAATCTTAATTAATAAAAATTAGTGCTTTTTTTATTTCAAATCAAATTACATATATATATAAATTAAGCATTACGTACTCGGTGGAACAACATCTAACAAGAGAGGGTTGAACGTGTTCAACTGCCTAAGGATTTCGAAACAATTTTGGAAACGGAACACCATATTTTTCCATCTTCACCATTCATCCAAAGATCTTCTGACCATTTCAACATCAATTTCATTCCTTAGTCTAATCTATTGGCTTACCTGGTTAATTAAAGCTACAAACTCACTTACTTCTTTCTTAATTGTTTAAAAACGATTTTCTATTTCACAGATAGCATGCCGACTCAGGTTAAGGGTGTCACTGCAGAACTTCTCGTAAATATCCTTCCAGAAACTCACACCCGGATAGTGTGCTTTAGCAAGGATGGAGACATCTTTCTACAAATTATAGTAAGTGAAGAGAAAAAATTGGTGTGAATTTTAGTTTAAATGAGCTGAATTTATAGGGAAAAGAATTAGAGCCGTTGGATGATGAAAATTAGATCCATGGGCCGTGCATATTCACTTAAGCCGCCGGCAGATTTACATGAACCGCGCGGATTCAGTACCGCTGGCGGCTTGTGGTAAACCGCGCAGTCAGAGACAAGACGCGGCTACCCAAGAATCGCAATGTGCAAACCATTAAATTTTCCAGTTCGCCAACCATTTTTCTCTTTTGTTGAGTCCTTACTATGATTTGTTCACTCCATAGGAACTGGTCTTAGTGAGGAAAATACCCCTCCCAAGTTTTTTTTTTTTTTTTGCTAAATATAACTTCTTACTTTCTTGGCTGAAGTAGCTGTTGTTATTTCCTTGACTTAAAAAGTCACAGAAGAATAAGATTTGTGTTGCGTGATGACGTGATGTAGTGTGTAGTCCTACAGTTCATTGAGCTCATATTGAGCGACACTGCCACTACATTGAGCTCATATTTCCCTTTCATTCTATCATCTTCTCACAACTCCATGAGATGGCTCCTAGAGACTACAGTTCTGCTAAACAGAACCGAAGCCAAGTATAAATGGAAACAAAAAACGTCTACAAGAAAAAGGCCTTTACAACGTTTCTGATATTTTTCAGAGAAGTATGAAAACCCAGCAACAGTTCCTTACAGGTGATACAAGAATCTTTGTATTGTTCTTTCCAACCTAAATATTTAACATCAAAATTCACTCCGTGTGACTTCAATTTCGACATATTTTGATGCCCTGAAAAGAACAAGACTTTTGTTTCTCTATGCACACTTGGTGATCGTATGACTCCTATTCAATCTCAAAATCTGTAGGAAAAATGATGAAAAGCGACACTACTGAACAAGTAATTAGACTATAAGAGCCTCAACATAGTTTTTTCTTCTACATATCAACCACCAATTTTTAGTGCGTCCCTGAACCCAATGCCGAAACTACTTTGCCGACCTTTCTTACCACCAAAACCGATGACGTCTCCTTTTTGCATCATCGCCACAAATTCATTGTAATCTATGCGTCCATCCTGATGAAACATGTAAAAGATTAGGAGCTTGATTGACACCCAAATTAGTCGACCCATTTTCAATATTAAATATGTCTAGTGTTCAGTTCTAAAATTGATTATTTTAACTTACTCTGGGTGTTGCATAATCAAATCAGAGGACATACAAATATAACTGAATATAGAGAAGTAGTGAAGCTAAACAACTTACATTGTCTTCATCAACTTCTCCGATCATTTCTTCTATACGAACATCCTCAATCCCAAACTCCTCACATGCCTGTTGTAGCTCATCTTGCGTGATATAGCCACTGCCATCTTTGTCGAAGTATGAGAAAGCTGCGAATAGATGATCTTCCCGTTCAATTTTGTTTAGATGCAATGTTGCAGCAAGGAACTCTCCGTAATCAATGGTGCCACTGTTGTCAACATCAGCCTGCAGTTCCATCGAAGGAGGAATTACAGATAGAAAGCATGAAAATAATCCTTGGCCATAGTACTACTGATTTGACAAAAATACATGAAACTGTTGTAGCTTCTGTGCAACTTAACTCATAGAGCTGAGCTGATACTTACTGCTTGCATTAAAGCATACATCTCGGACTCCTTTAGATTGGCCCCCACTCTTTTCAACCCAGCTTTTAGCTCTTCGAAAGTGATTTGCCCACTGTTATCTGTGTCTATCATCTTGAACATTTCTTTAAGTCCAGCGATTTCATCTTCAGAGAGGCTGTCTGCAATCACCTAAAGTAACAGCAATTTGTTTATATTCAAAATTTATATTCAGTTCTTGAACAACCCAGATCCAACATTCAAATAAGTCAGGTATGCACTTACTCGAAGGGCCATTTTCTTGAGCTTGTTCATAGCAGAGAATTGCTTCATTCGACTTAGAACTGCAGAATCAAGAGGCTTGTCAGGAGCTACCCCATCAACCTGAACCCAAGGATGACCTGCCACAAAAACAAGCCAGATGTAAGTAATGCAGGATTTTTTTTTTTTTTTTTAAATGCTAAGCCATATTTGAAGGAACAACATCAATGCTACTCTAACTGTGTTGTAGATTTCTACTTCGAAAAAATAAAGTTCCTGCAGTGGGTTGAAAACTTTATTAGCTCTTTTATACGATGCCAACTTACTTTGGAGGAATCTAACCAGTTGAGCATAAAAGTAGGGATGTGCACCCAGTGACTACTCAAGTAACCTCTAGTGGTAAGCAAAAGATAGATAAACTCACATAGTACTTGATGTGCAGTTAACCGCTTTTTAGGATCTCTAATAAGCATTCTCTTCACTAAATCTTTTGCACTTTCTGATATACTAGGCCATGGCTCTGATGAAAAGTCAAGGTCACCATGCAAGACCTGTTCAAATATCCCTTGCTCGGTTTCTACATCACAAAAAGTGCAGAGATAATAATAAGTTGGTGATGATTACTGAAATTCAGAATTCATACTTATCAACTATGGTACTTTTTTAAACTTGAAAACACTCACCAGCCCAGAATGGAGGGACCCCACTTAACAGAATGTATATGATCACTCCAGCACTCCAAACATCTGCCTCTGGACTATAGCGCTTCCGAAGAACTTCTGGAGCAACATAGTATGGGCTACCAACAACATCATAAAATGTTTCGCCTGAAAGAGAAGAATTCTCAAATTTGATCAGAACTAGAACAAAAGACAAATCATGTCATATCATTATTTTCTGCCAAGGAGAAACTTCCAGATAGCATTTAATATCACTTTTAGGATTTAGATCCAGCTCTAGCATGAGTCCACAAAATCCAGCAAAGCTAACTGAAATTTTTATTCTGATGCAGGGACTCAATGAGACTTTCACAGACATCTTGCCCAATGAGTCAAATGCACTACAACAGTTAGGCAAGTCTCTCCATATTTATTCAGCATATGCATGAAAAAGTCAATCTAATCCAGATTTCACAATGCAGTAAAGTCTACAAAAACGAAATGTAAGTTTATGGAGATAAACCACAAAAGAATGAAGTTTCTATGATTACCTGGCTTAAAGAATATCGACAATCCAAAGTCAATAGTTTTAAGGGGTGAGTTCTCCTTCTGATTAACAAATAGAAAATTCTCGGGTTTCAAATCTCGATGCATAACTCCTAAAGAATGGCAAGTTTGAACTACTCCCACTATGACCCTAGCAAGTTCGGCTGCCTTTTTTTCACTGTAATGTCCCTTTTGAATAATCCTATCAAAAAGCTCCCCTCCTCCACATAATTCCATAACAAGATGAACTGCTACAGCATCTTCATAAGCCCCTTTAATCGATATAACATTCGGATGACCTGCCAAATGATGCATTATCTGAATTTCTCTCCTAACATCTTCGACATCGTCCTGCGTTGTTAATTTCCTCTTTGCTATCGACTTACATGCAAACTCCTTACCCGTCTCTTTCTCTACACAAAGATAAGTAACCCCAAATTGACCCTGTCCTAGTTTCCTTCCCATGGTGTAAATCTCCTTTATGTTGCCAGTTTTCCTTTGTAAGACAGAATCTACCAGTAACCCAGCACTTGCTACTCTCTTGTGATGTGGTTTTTTCGGGTTCTGAGGTGGTGGATTTGGAGGTGGTGGTGGTGGTGGTGTATCTTCAGTTTTTTCCTCTATTTTATCAGGGATTTTAACTTGCTCTGGTGGTTTATTTGGTGGTGGAGAAACATCAGATGATGATGTTGTTGTTGTAGTGGTAGTTGTTGTTGTTACTGTTGTTTCAATGGTGGTTTCTCCTCCGCCTCTCCTTGATGTTGCTCCTGGAGTCGAAGGAGCGGAATCTTCAACGGCACGAGACGGCCACATTGCAGCAGAAACCGATTCAAAGAAACCATTTTTTTCAGTTCTTGGTCCTACACAAGTATTACCCATTTCTTCTAAACTTAATTTCGAAAAAAATTCAAACCCTCTTCCTATATCACCATTTAAATGATTCCCAAGTTTACAGATTCATAAATGAGTAACTGTAAACCATAAAAAGTCAATGATTCATTTTCATGATATTAAGGGAAAACATTTCTATTTAACTTGTCTAAGTACCTAATTCATAATCTAGTAGTAGATATAAGCAAAACCTGTCAAAATCTTCAATTTCAGGTGTGATTTCTAGAGATTTAACAAGAAGAGCTCATTGAAAGTATCGATTAAAAGAAAGCAATTTGAACAACTCTACATCGAATTTGTAGTGATACAAGAAAAGAAGAAGAAGTCATTCAATTTGTTGAGAATGACAGAAGATTTGAGGTTTACCAGGTCGGCTTGTCTGTCTGCTTGTCTGTCTTGTGATGTCTGAAAGAGAAGAAAGGAGAGGAGTTGTGAAGTTTCCTCCCTACTCTATTTTATTTCTCTTTCGTTTTTCTTTCTTCTTCCTCTTTAAGAGGTGATTAATTGTTATATTATTCAAACATGTTGTGAACGACGACATTTTGTTTACCAAGAGACGAAAACAAAGAAGAAGAAAACGCGCAATCAGAAAATTTAGGATTAAACTACACTACTATTTTTAGGCGTCTAAACTAGAGTAACCATTTGCTAACTACATTTTTCACCTTTATGCTCAGGAAAACAAGGAAAACAAAAACTAGAGAACCATTCCTTAACCTAGCATTTTTAGGGGCGACTCCAAAAAAATTAATGGTGACACAAAAAGACAAAAAAGGTCACCCAAACGTAAAATGTAGCCATTCCTTATCTCCTATTTTTTTAATGGCCAAATTACCCTTTACAATCGGTAGCTAACTTTACAATCGGGAGTAAATTTAGTTTATATAACTTCCGAATATAAAGTATCCCCAAAATAAAATCCTCTATCTTTTGAATTTTGATTATCCTATAATCGGTAGTAAATAAAGTTATCTTGACTGCCGATTAAAGTAGACCTTTGGCTAAAATGCGACCATAATCGATAGTGAATTTAGGTTATTTAACTCCCGAATATAGAGTAGCCCCAAAATGAGACTTTGCAAAAATTATCTATCTTTTGAATTTTGGTTGAGCCTAACATCTGTAGTAAATGAAGGTATACTGACTTCCGATTATACAGTAGACCTCTTTATCGAAATCCTAGCATAATCGGTTGTCAAGTTATCCTGACTTCCGATTATGCAGTGGCTCTCTTTGCAAATATCCTACCATAATCGGCAGTCAAGATAGTTTATATAACTACCGAATATAAAGTAGCCCCAAAATGAGATTTTGCATAAATTCTCAATTTTTTGAATTTTGGTTGAGCCTATAATCGGTAGTAAATGAAGGTATCATGACTTCCGATTATACAGTAGACCTCTTTATCGAAATCATATCATAATCGGTTGTCAAGATAGTTCATATAACTACCGAGTATAGAGTTGCCCCAGAATGAGATTTTGCAAAAATCCTCTATTTTTTGAATTTTGGTTGAGCCTATAATCGGTAGTAAATGAAGTTATCCTGACTTCCGATTATGTAGTGGCTCTCTTTGCAAATATCCTACCATAATAGGTAGTCAAGATAGTTTATATAACTACCGAATATAGAGTAGCCCAAAAATGAGATTTTGCAAAAATTCTCTATGTTTTGAATTTTGGTTGATCCTATAATCGGTAGTAAATGAAGTTATCATGACTTCCGATTATGCAATGGCTCTCTTTGCAAATATCCTACCATAATCGGTAGTCAAGATAGTTTATATAACTACCGAATATAGAGTAGCCCCAAAATGAGATTTTGCCAAAATCATCTATTTTTTGGATTTTGGTTGAGCCTATAATCGGTAGTAATTGAGGCAAAATTCCGACTTCCGATTATACAGTGGCTCTCTTTTCAAATATTCAACCATATTCGGTAGTCAAAATAGTTCATATAACTACCGAATACAGAGTAGCCCCAAAATGAGATTTTACAAAAATCCTTTTTTTTTTTTAAATTTTGGCTGAGCCTATAATCGGTAGTAAATGAATTTATCATTAACTTTCGATTAATAGTAGCCCCAAATACGCATTTAGCACAAATTCATATCAATCGGTAGTCTCTGTGCGTTTCTTAACTACCGATTTACTCTCAACAATCGTTAGTTAAGAAACTTCCGATTACGGGAGGGCATTAACGTAATCTACTATCTTTTGGACATTCCTTAACCTTGTCTATGGGTTGGGAATAAAAAAGTCGCCCCTAATTATTTCGGAGTCACCCCTAAAAATGCCAGGTTTGTTAACTACAATTTATTTATTTTTTTAATAATCAAGATATAATACAGAAGCCTACTCCATCCGTTATAAGGGAGCCAAACTGGTGGGACTAACCATACCGTATGTCTTACATTCTTTACAAGTACGACCAACATACACAAATAAGATAGCTTGAAAACTCGAACTTAGGGTAAAGACTGTGAGTACGAAGATCCTTCAAGAAAATCTTCATACTCCTATTAATTTTCTGAATAATCACTGCTGCATCACTCTCTACAATGATCAGATCGAGTTTTTCTCCTTCGCAGCTTTCAGGGCATCTCTAATGGCATATGTTTATACTTCTTCTATAGAATAACATATAAAGTTAGTTGATTTAGCACGTATGAAACTAAGAATTGAATCACTAATTATAAAACATTTTCCTCAATTCAGAGAGTTAGGAATCCAGGCCCCGATAACCGAAGCATTTTGTTCAGGAGCAAGTCCCAGGTAGGCCAGAGATTTAAACTCATAAAGATTATATCTCATAGAAGTATGGCAAAAAAATTACGCCAACATGCATGTCTAATATAACCCGCATAAAGGCAGGAGCAAATCATTGGCACATTTTGCGCCGCATTCCTTTTGGTACAGAGGATAGAGTAGTCACCATATCAATGAAATTATAAATAAATAGATTAGGAATCAAAGCCCCATCAGTATTAATTTTAGTCCAATCTGTAGGTGGAGACACCTAGGGAGAAATAGTCTGATTCAGAGTTATTGCAGAGATGCAAGAAAGGATTGGATGTTTCGATGTAGTCATCAACATTGATTTGGCCCTTGCAAGAATAGTCCCTAGTTGTTCAAGTTTATTTGTATGCACAATTTCATTTCTTCTTGTCCAGATGGACCATAAAAAGGCAAGTTAATAATAGGAAATGATCTTCTTTACTAGATTGATTTTGATATTGATGTGATTGCGTCCAGTAACCACTCCATTGGATTAAGGTAGAATCATGGAAGTTTGTATATTGAATGATTAGCAAGGTTCACACTCTTGTAAGACCTTTACAGGTGAAAGCATGCATAATTAATTCGGTTTTCATTCTACACCTTTGACATGTATAGTCCGAGATATGTATTTTATTCTGGAGAATTTTTTGACCGGTGGACCTCCTTTTACAACTTTCCAGATAAACAACTGGATTCTATAAGGTATTTTTTGTTTCCAAATGGAAGTCCAAAGATCAGCATTACTTGTGTCACCACTTATACTAAGAACTGCATAAGCAGACTTAGTCGAAAATTTACCATCCTTAGATGGAATCCAAATCCTTCTATCAGTAAAATGATCAAGAGAAAAGGGAATCTGTTTAATCTTCTTTTTTGAAGATTGATCAAAGACAACACTTAGATTTGTTGTATCCCGAGTTCTAGTATCCTGACTTATTAAGCCCTTCACCTTTAGATTTTTGTCAAGAACAATATTTGGTCTTGGTGTGGGTGTCCGTGTACCAGGAATCCAATTATCACATCAAAGATCAATAAAATATCCTTCTCCCACCACCCATGAAATGAATGGTTTAGTCTTACTCATAGTGTTATGAAGGAATTTCCATACCCAAGAGGAAGTAGATGGGTAGTTGGAATTTCACATTTCCTCTTTAGTATAATATTTAACTTTAATTACTTGGGGTTAGGAGAGAGGTTGGATTCTCAACCATCCTCTAAACACTTCTGGCCATCATAGCTAGATTATTAATTGCACTAATTCTGAAGCCATGTTTTATGTGTTCATGAAAATGACTATTAAGCTTTTAAGTTCAAATCGTCTAGTTTCGACTAACCACGTTGAACATAGTCTTTATACACGGTTCAGTTACGTTTTCACCTAATCAGAGTGTATATCTTGTTTATGTAAATCAGATTCAAAGATTCATCTAACGATGGATATTTTTTTCTTGGTTCCAAAGTTATCTTAGTTTAAACCTAAAGCAACCTATGCTTTGAATGTCTATAAAAGGGGAACTTCAAGCAACTGGGATCTTTGAATCCCGAGACTACTTTTTGGTGTGTCCTAGTTGTATCTAGAGTCGTCCTCTTCTTAACCCTTTTAGGGTTTAGCGACTACAAAGACTTGGGATTCGTGAAACAAGGTCCGGTTATCTTTTCTTGATAACTCGAGTATCCTAATCATGATCGATTATTGAACTACTCACTCGATAAAGATAGATAAAAATCATCAAATTTCTCTTCGTCTCAAACTTTGTTGATTCCTCAGGTTTTACACTTGTGAGGTTAATAATAATCTAGGCCGCACTTTGGGTTGCATAAGTCTGGATTTGGAGGTTAGTTAGACTTTGTCTATTGCTATCGATTTCCATCACCTTTGATCAAACTATTTGATTGTAAAAGGAAATCATATATAGGATTAATCCGCGGGAGGCAGATTGGTTTAAAGTCTTCAATTGAGTTGAAGCAACTCTTAGTTGTTGTGACGTCATCTAAGGGAATCAATTGCGTGGAGTCCTGCTGGGATTCAAGAGGCGTAAGGAGCACGACTGTACCTTAATCGGTGGGATACTTTTTAGGTCTCAACTACATTCCAGTCCGAAGTTAATTGGTAGTAGGCTAGTGTCTGTAGGGTCTTAATACAGTTTAAAGTTCAATCTGGACTAGGTCTCGGGTTTTTTCTGCATTTGCGGTTTCCTCGTTAACAAAACTTTTAGTGTATGTGTGTTGATGGTGGTTTTTAGTTCGGGGTCAAAATCGTAAAACCCTATATTTAGCGTTATGATCCTGCAAAGGAATAAAGGCTACTTGAAAGTAACGAGTGCTCAAACCTCTTTATTTACACATGTATTGAACAACTTAGTATATATATATATAATTCATTCATAATGGTGCGCATAGTAACAATCCCAAATATTATGTGAATCCTGTTAGCATTATTAATTAATGTATGATTTGCCTAGTATTTTCCATGTTATGTTCTCAGTCGAACTCTCATCATTGACATGACATGACAATTAAGTGTTCACTCTCAGCAAAGTAGCATAAATCTCTCGAAATGCCAATATTGAGATCTGCATGAAATACCCACACAGGCTACATCACTCTCTGACAAAGAGAGTCTCGTATCGACGAGCTTCTAATTAAAGGACAGCTCGATCGAACATGTTTAATTTCCTTAAGGGAAATCTAGACTGTCTATATCAGTCTCAGAAACGATCACGACCACACAATTTGGCCGCGCAATTTAACAAGCCTAACCAAACCCTGGAATGAATAGGAAATCGTCGTGATGACCATCGGCGGGCCCACTAATGCCCTAACCGATCGAACATCACCCATGCATGCCCCAACGCTGTCAAACGCCAACCCTAGGTAGGGTGGTCGTGCCGTTTGGGAGAAGCTCGATCGAGCATAGAGTGTCCAAGACAGTCTTAAAATCATCGCAATCGTCCAACTTCGCCAGCTTGGTTGGACGGATTAGATCATCCCATGAGTGATCAGGGAAATACTAGCACGCGCGGCGGCGGCCCCACTCTCCCCTCACCCGATCGGTTTGCTCACGGCGGGGCCATAAAGCAATGAAGCGCTTTCCAAAACCATGGCAGGCGTGATGCTTCTAAAGCCCCCATTTGGGTCGCGGAAGTACACTAGCGTCTTAGATCGATCACGACTATCCAACTTAGCCAGCCTATTTGGATGGATTATATTGTATTTTGGACCATCAGGAAGGTGCACATAAGTTCACCGTCAGCCCAACATTGTCCCCACGTGATCGATTTCCCTAAGGGAAGCCAACGTCATGCCAAATCGCTTGGTCAAACTCACGTGGACGTGGCTGTCTTCAAACCATAATTTGTGCTTTGTGGCAATGTATTTCTGTCGCAAATTGATCGTGGCCACTCATCTTCGCCGGTCGAATTGAGTGGCCTATATCCGATTTTTTATGAACCAAGAGGTGTAGACATGCACGCCGATATCCTGTCTCCATGCATGCCCGGTCGGCCTGTGTGGATTAGCCCTCGTTGCTTGGATTCGGTTGGCCAAAGTAGGGACGGCACATGGTCCCTAAACCCTAAATTTCATCAACGACGATACACAAACCGCCAGTAAATCATCTTGTCGGTCCAACTTTACATGCATAGTTGGACGATGTAGATTTATTTCAAGAAACCCGCAAGCGCATGACAACCACCAGCCGCCTCCCTTTCACAGGAGTGATCGACCAAGTGACGGCTTGTTTACATAGCCCTCAAACGATCATCCAAAGATAGTCTAGTATTCTGCCATTTTAAGACGCTCAATCCGCGACTTATTCAATCAAGCTTTAAAACAATGATGCTTCATACACATCAATTAGTTTGAGATGCTTAAATGCGATGCTTCACATGCATCGAATACATACAATATTTTATATTGGCCTCATAAACAACTTAGTTGTTTTACCTAATAGCACCATGCTATTCTCCGCGGCGGGTCCCACAACTTGACCCACTTATTCGAGACATCAAACATGTCACAAACTGGGGGATGCTTACTGGGGTATTGGTCTGGAGGTTTACAGCTTGCGGCGTGCAACGCGCCCATTACGAGAACGTGTTAGGAAAAAACGGACGGTTAACAATAATGGAGTAGTGGGTGATGGTTACACAACTCCATTACTCCACCACTTAACTTCCTCCACTTCCTACGAGATCATGGTTGCGCTCAAATGATTTGTATAAATAGATTTTCAATCTATTTCGAAAAACATGACACAAGTGTTACCAACACAAGTAGCCAGAAACCATTTTATGATACGCAAGTCGTAAACATCCACATCTTCAACATCCTGATCTCAAACACCTTCTCCACTTCCCTCCCTAAGATCAACCCTTCTCCTTCACCTTGTGACCGAATTGAATCTGGAACGACCATTTCTTGGTTTAGGCCAGAGTCTTACAGATTGATTTCTCGAACCTAAAAGCATTCCCGTGCAGTGCATTTGTTTAGGGTTTGACTTCGTTTCTCATCAACACACCCCAAATTACCAAAAACAACAGAATCAGTTTTTACCCCAAAACAACAGGCGACCACAGCGGAAGATTAATCTCTTGGTTGCAAGATCAATTTTCAATTTTCTCAAAATTCAAAATGGTGGATCTTAGGTCTGGATCGGCGATCGATTCCGATGGAACTAGCACTGACAACACTCTCGGCGTTGATGTCCATGTTAGTGGCGCTACCATACAGCCTGTCATCAATGCAACTCGTGGAACTACGTCCTCTACCACTAACACCAACGGAGCAGGAGATATTACCTCGGTAACACCTCCCATCACCAGAGCCAGAGCCGCCGCAAACCCCAACCTTTCTTCAAGTGTAACGCCTCCATTCGTCACCAGAGCAGCTTCCACTCCCCCGTTAGGACGAGGGGCCGGAGGAATCATAGGAGGCCAACCCCCTATTACCATCGTTGAATTTATGGAGAGGCAGGAAATTCTCGCTAAGGCTCAGACATACATCGCTTCGACTCAGAAAGAGGTACTCACTTTCCTCAAGACATTAATAGAACGATTGCCACAAGAGTCATGACAGCCCCTGGAACCAACAAGGAGTACCTTCAACACGCCTGGCGCGAGTGCTTCAGCAGGACGTGCCTACCAAGATGAAGAAGTCTGTATTGCTCCTGAACGCCCATGGGAAAGGAACCAGCCATCCAACTTCATCAATCGTGAGGATATGGAATGACTTCTCCAAAATCGAGGCAAGGAAAACCCGGTGGACCTGCACCAGCACCAACCTCCATATCCTCTTGATGTACAGAGAGTTCCCCTACCGAGAGGATATTCCTCTCCTCAGTTTTCCCTTTATGATGGTACCGGTAACGCTCGCGAACACATTTCTCGTTTTCTGGAATCTTTGGGAGAACACGAATACAATCACGTCCTCCGCCTGAAAGAATTCTCAAAATCGCTTACTGGAAGAGCATAAACCTGGTATGACAACGTCACACCAAATAGCATATCGAACTGGTGTGAGATGGTCACCGCCTTTTACAAGAAGTATTTCTTCGTGTCTGAGAAAATCACTTTCTCGGACTTGGGAAGAATGTTTCAGCGAAACAACGAGCATCTGAACGATTACGTCAAGAGATTCAGAATCCAAGCTTTCGATTGTCACGACCCGAATGTGACCGAACATCAATTGGTGGAGTCGTACATTAACGGTATGGTTCCCATCTATCGTGCTTTGCTGGAAAACTTGCGCTTTCAGACATTCTCTGAACTTTATGAAGCTGCTAAACTATCGGCTACAACTGCACCAGCACTTTTATAAAGAGACAGGCCGACCGGGGGTGAGGATACGCGTGAAACCCGAGGAAACAGGCATCTTATCAACAAACAATACAACACCGGTCCTTCTATAAGCGTGGTGGGTGAAGGAGGAAAAAGAAAAGCTCCAGCGATGGAGCAACAACCCAAACGTGCAGCGCCAACGCATACGATCCCATCCCGGAAAGTCGCGGCTAAAACTCCTGAAGCTGGAGATGCTGCTCCAGATTTCCCATTTCCACTAGATGAAGTCATTGAACTACTGGAATCATGTATTCAAGATGATGCAATCAAGCTACCTCCTCTTAGACGTCCGCCCATTTGAAGAAGAAATGGTGAATCCCAAATGTTGTCGTTATCACGGGTTCGTCAATCACCCAACCAATGGATCGCAACAAGTTGAAGCGCATTTTCAAAGAGAAGGTGGATGCAGGAGAACTTCAACTAGGAAACGAAGGAGTCAACAGAGACCCCCTTCCTATCAGGAGTTGCATGATTTCTGGGGACTCTGTTCACAAGACTGTGCAGTCTGTGATGGAACGATTGTGTGAAATTCTGTATTTCTCTAAGGCACGGCGTCAAGACATGTTTGGGTCTCTTAACTGTCTCGTATCAGGCAAGCGCCTGTTTCCAGTTAAGGAAGTTGCACCTGAGCCTCAATCATTCTTAGGAAACGCGAGATGTAATTGGGGACTCCTAACCGTCGCTCACTTGAAGGATGTCGAGTTCGACAACGTGCTGATTGATGTAGCATCTGATTTCAACATTGTCACTGTCAAGGCCCTGAAAGCTGCAAAGATTTCGAAGCAGGAAGCTATTCATTGCCCAACCATAATTAAAATTTCTGAAGGAGAGGCTAGAGACGCTCATGGCATCGACCTCGAAATCAAGATAGGAGACGCTCTAACACGCGGTAGGTTTCATATTGTGAAAGATTACCTGAACTATGATATGATTCTGGGGCGCTCGTGGGTGCATAATAACAAAGCAAAGTTAGGGGTGTGTCCTTTGCCTGTGTCTATACCTGAAAGGATTACCAACAACCCATCAAATCCCGAAGATTACCTGTTATCATATCAACATCTGGCCGGTGTGACCAAGGTAGTTAATGTCGCGTATCGGTCTCGTATCGGCCGGGTCCGATACACCTATACAAAAGATGTTACCGGTTTTTATCGGTGATACATCATTAAAATTAGAATTTTAAATATTTATAAGACCATAGAAAAAATAATAAGAATCATACACGTAACTTAAATTTCTAAAACATAAGGTGGCAAAATATTACGCGTTGTCACTGTTGTCCAATTTTGCCGGTAAAATATTTTTTGTTATCCTTGCTTTATAATCGAAACAATCACAAATACAACTACGTAGTCAATAACAACCGCTCAAATTCTCCACTATCTTCTGTCGTCCACAGTAAAACCCAAATCCATTCAAATTCCTCCTCGAGTATATATGATGTCCATTTTATACCCTACGTATAGTCATTGATTTTATATCTTAAATATATTAGGGTTTTTACATTCTCTAATTGACGTTGTGCTTGTATTAAAGACTATATGCATGTTTCTCGAAAAACCTGTTCACTTTATTTGGTAATGATTTTGATAATTGATTATACTTGATGGTGACTAGTTTTCCCTTTATAGAATTCATCTTTACCACATATGATATTGGAATGCCTAATTTTCCCTTCATAGGTTTCATCTTAACCAAAGGTGATATTGGAGTCGATATTATCGGTGTATAGGTAAAACCGATATATCGTCCTGTAGCGGCCTGTACGAACGTTTTTATCGTTTCATCTTTGTATCGCCGATATTTTCGATATCGTATAGTATTTTCCGATACCCGATAAAAACCTGTAATATAGGTCTGTACAACCGATATTAACTACCTTGGGTGTGACGCAATTACCTGGAGAGAGCCCATCAACATACGTTAGAAGATTTCGAACCCAAGTAAGTCTTATCGAACAACCCTTTTTGCAACCAGTCACTCCTCCTTCTACTAAGTTGCGGGGACTCGCTCCAATCAACAACCCATCCGCCACTAGGAGATGTGAATGGGATGCTGGTCCTTTTAAACGCTTTTTTAAAAGTTTAGAAGTTGTCTCGGTCAAAGACGACAAGCCCAAGGATCAAGTAGCCGTAAAATGCCCAAACCCATTTCAAATTGGAGATTTGGTAATAAAGGCGACCGTGTTTCAAGTTGGGGATGTGACAGTGAAAGTGACCGCTCAGTCTGATTCACCTATAGAAAGGGAAGATAAGCCATACCAGGTGGCATATGTTATCTTAGGCGGTTACTGCAAGCTCATCAATGCTGAAAAACTGGAAGGTGTGACGATTCACTCACGATGGCTCGAACCCTACAATACCTAAAACGATGTGCTACCATTTCCTCCAGCATTCTCCATACCTAAAACGATGTGCTACATTTTCCTCCAGCGTTCTCTTTAGTATTTCCTTCAGCTTATTTGGCTCAAAAGAGGTCAGTTGTTATTATTTTCCTTGTTTCTACTTCAATTTAACATCTTTTGTGAATTTAAGGGCCCGTGTTTGCAAATTTTATGATGTGGGTGTTGTGGTGCTTGTAAGATGAATGAAGAAATGCTGTTTTTGTAGGTGTATTCAAGCCTGGTTAGGGGCCTTCTTAGATTTGCATAGTTTCCTAATGAATTTTAGTTGACATACATTTCATATTCAGAAACATATAATACAATAACTTGCATTCTGTAGTGTTTTCCCCGCAGATAAATCGTGTGCCTTCGTCTCTCGAGGGATGAATTTTGGTCCTTCATCCTAATTACTAATGTTTCTCATGTATTTATTTTTTTGTTTGTTGATTCATTCAGGTGAAATGTCTGAACAAGGAGCAACAGCAGCAACAAAAAATTCTTGCACCGCAGCAATAACATATAGGTATGCATTTTATTTGTAAAACATGGAAGTTGAATATAGAATAACTGAACTGGTTTGTTGAAATTCCTTAAGCGTGTGGTTCTAGTAGAGGCTTGTGTAGGCAATGATGTCCTCTACCATGCATAATCATGGGCTGTTAATTTGTTGGTTTGGCTAAGAAAGTGTTTGTGGACTGTTTTTCATTGAATTTTTCTGACTGGTATAATTTGAAATCCTTGGCACCAGTTGGACGTAACTTTGTTCTCTTTTTTGAATTGGCTTAGGTTCCAACTCATTTCCTCTAGGTGTTGAGTCGTATTGTTGGAGCAAATGAGGTGAAGTGTTGCAGATATATGATAGAAACATTACGCAAGAGAAGAGGTAACCTTTTACAGAGAATGTTGATGTGTTAAGAAATAAAGATGCTCCAATGAAGTCAAACCCCATTGGAGCCGCTGCTGATTTTGATGAGGTAACCTTTTATATTTTATTTGTATTTGTTCAGACTTAAATTAACTTTAACCAGAGAGTGATAGTTAATTATCTTTGTTGGTTGCAGGATGAGAAGCTGAACTTGAGTAGTTGGAAGGAGCAGAGTTAGAGGAAAAACTCCTACAACCTGCAACACAAACTCTTGCAGCTCGAACATATGTACTGGCAAGAAGGAAACCGACACAACCTGCTCCTCAGAAGAACAAAACTGAGACAGATGCATTGGCTGCACTAGAGGCAGAGATGGCTCTCTGAACAGGTACTTATCTCAATCCTGGCTTAGCTAAATATTCTACTTAGTTACCTAAAATCGGTGAGCATCTACACTATTTAAGTTAAAATTGCGTAATCGAGATTCAGACTGTTAGTGCGAAAGATCCTTGTATTATGTTGTTAACAAGTATCAGTTAGTTTCAGGGATTGAATTAGACTTATCGACAAACATTTAGGAGTTTAATTGCCATACGAGCCTTGTGTTGTTATCATGCCTTTAATTCTCTTCATTGCCTTGTATTCCATGGGTTTTTTCCTTCCATCATGCACATTTACACTTCTTTGAATACTTTCTAATGTAAGCTATTATTGTTTGCAGGAAGTAATTAGGTATGGAAGTGTTCGCGCTGCGAAGTGTTGTAGCTGTGATTATAGGTATATAGTTTCTTAGGTACAGAATATGTTCATGATCTTTGTACTACACAGATTTTGTATTCACTTAGGACATAGGAATGAACTTATAGTGATATAAGTGAACATGAACTGAACTTAGGAAGTTTCTACGTATTCCCATGGATTTTTTTTTGGTACTTAAAGAATATGTTTTCCTTTTTGGCATGAATCGAATGAGTATTGATATGAATTGAATGAGTGTTGATGTGAATTGATATGATGAACGGATTGAAAGGTGTCAGGATATTTAGAATTCCGGCTTACTTGGTGAGAAAATGAGCGCCGATCGGCGTTGACCAAGGCAGTAATTTTTTTGTTGTTACGAAAAAATTCGTAACGGCTCGGGGATGTTACGACCACGTTGTTACAAAAAAAAAATTATAACGGCCCTGAGCTGTTACCACGTGTCAAATTTGTAACGGCCCCATTGCCGTTACAAAAAAATGTAACACCCACTTTTGCAACAAGCAAGAGCCGTTACAACCCATTTTAGTAACGGCTCTATTTTGTTACGAATCCGAAAATTTGGTGTAGTGTCCCATTTTTCATGCAATATTTGTAGTTCCTCCAAAATGATTGCACTGCTTGCATTCATAATTAGGGTTTCATTATTGTTAATCAAAATATTATTTCCTTTTAGAAATCTCTTTGCCCATGAATCGTGAAGCAAAGCCTTGAGCAAACCTAAACCCTCATTACCCACCAGTTCAAATCAGAAATACAAAACCCTAAAGAGAAACATCTTATATCTTTCGAGAAACATTGAAGGCATGCAGGAAGAAAAGGGCAAAGAGGATTTATATTATTATTAGGGTAAGCACTTGGGAGAGCGATTTACTCCAACAATGAAGCAGCATCACCACAATGGGATTTGCGAAACTCTGCCTACTGGAAAATAGGTTCGTGGTTAATCTTTGGTTTCCATTATCGCATCCTCCTTCATTGTTTGGAATCGTGAGCAATCATCACGAAGACAATACACATCACTGGTTATATGCGTGAATTGATGGAGAGATTCTATTATGACCCTACTGGAGAGTGTCACAATTGGGTCTCAAGGTAATGTGAATAGAATAACCATTGTTTAATTAAACCGAAACTCAGTCACGCCGAGCATAAAAAGGAATGTCTACAAACTATGAAAACTTTCAACAATGAATAAAAGAAACAAATGGAAATCTATTCATTGGAAGAATCAACAGCATTGTCACAGAAACTGTTGGAAACTGCTGCAACGCCTTCATCGCAAGCCTGCATCCTCCAGGGAAGCCACATCGACTTCCCCTTTTGATGCTGCTTCGACGCCTTCCTCAATAGATGCCTCAATATTCCCTCCAAGAGATGCACCGACATCATGCTTAGAAGCTTTTTCGACATCTTTTCCGGATGCCGCTACAATGATATCTTCAGCAGCCACTTCAATATTTCATTCGGTAGTTTCTCCAACACTTTCTACGGAAGCTACTTCGATTTCTCCTTCAGGAACTGGCCCAACAGCCTTCTGAGGATAATCTAGTTCGTCCATGTCAGAATTGAGGATGATGATTCTATTACAAATAGGGTAATCATACTTGTTTTCACTGTAAGGCCGCTCATGCTAGATCCTTCGCCGCTTTAGCCGAGCCGCAAACCTTTCAGCTCTCGCGCTCGGCAACTGAGACGCTTCGCTGCGCCTCCATTATTCCTCCATGCAGACCGAAGTCAAGAAAGCTTGAGCACGCTCCCGAATGAAACGTAGTTGCAGAAGATACATACCATGTATAGCACGACCGGCTTCACGAAACAGAGGATCTATTTTGACCATCACCTCCTCAAACGCACTAGACTCGGGTTTGTCGACTTCAAAGCTCTTCAATGAAGAAGTAAAAGAGTAACCATCACCAGCAGTTCCCAAATATTATGTGAATCTTGTTAGCATTATTAATTAATGTATGATTTGCCTAGTATTTTCCGTGCTATGTTCTCAGCCGAACTCTCATCATTGACATGACATGATGATTAAGTGTTCACTCTCATTAGAGTAGCATGAATCTCCCTAAGTGCCAATATTGAGATCTGCATGAAATACCCACACAGGCTACACCACTCTCTGACAAAAAGAGTCTCGTATCGACGCGCTTCTAATTAAAGGACAACTCGATCGAACATGTTTAATTTCCTTAATGGAAATCTAGACTGTCCATATCAGTCTCAGAAACGATCACGGCTACACAATTTGGCCGCGCAATTTAACAAGCCTAACCAAACCTTGACAGGAATAGGAAATCGTCGTGATGACCACCGGCGGGCCCACTAATGCCCTAACTGGTAGGCTTGGGAAGTGGTTTATTTTTATGCCTACTAGTGATACTACAAGTGCACAGCGCCTGTTGGAGGCGTGGCAAGTACAGGTCAATCCCACAGAGACTTGTGGTGCTGTATGGTTGATCTAAGGCTCACTAAACTGATTTTCTAGCAAGGTAACACAACTTTTGTTTTGTCGATACGACTAAGTGGAGGTTATGACAGTGGAATAAAGATAAATACAAACAATGAGAATAAATGGGTACTAGGATCATCAAATCCACTTCTAATTCCTATTATATGTTCAACTAAGTTGAGTATCTTGTTCCTGTGATAAATAAGGGAAGTGTGTCAATCCTACCACCTATCTAAGGAGTTTCTCCAAGTGACATTTCAATTATCAGCTAAAGTACTAACCCAGAGCACTAGTTGTCTAATTAAGCACAACTAGTCAAGGGAATCAACAACTATTTCTAAGGCCCGAGCTGCAGCACACTCAACACAGTTGTAGCCTAACTACAATGGATACATGGCATTCATTGTGAGAGTAAAGCATTGGGTGCTAGAATTGAAAATATCTAATAAATTAATCACTCAAGAACATCTCAAACAAAGTTGAAATCACATGCCAGGGAATCAGGGTTTCATTGACATCCTAGCAATTTAATTTAGAACATCATAAGAAACAATAAAACACAAATTAACTCTAAATTGGTGCTCTGGCTAGCCCAGGCATACCCATTCACATACACAGTTCACCTCTATTTATACCTCCAAACCCTAATTCTCTCTAACTCTCCAATTTGACAATAAATGTAAACCCACTCACCATAACCGCTGAATCAGTGGTTCCCTCTGTAAAATCGGCTCTGCAACTCCTTAATTTGATATTCCCTTCACTGTTAACGAAACCCTAACCCTAATTCTTCCTATCTCGATCTTAGCTTCTAGGGAGGAGCTACGGAGGAGATAGAGAGACAGTAGGGGTTGGTACACCGGCCGCTTGACGCTTTATTCCGTTGGTGGCTGTGGAAGGTGGCTGAGGAAGGTGGCTTTGCAGGTTTGGTCGGGTGAAGGAGGTGAGGTAAGGGGTTCTCTGAGATGGTCGGGTGAGGAAGAAAAAAGAGAAAGTGAAAATGAGAATAGGGTTTTGGTCGATGGGTAAGGGTGATGGTGGTTTTGTTGTGTAGCGGTAGCAGCGAGGAATGATGGGAAGGACGGAGCGAGCGTTGGATGAAGAGTAGATGATTTTGCTGTTGAGCGAGTGCAGCGAGGTTCGATGAGATGGGTGATGAGTGCTAAATAGTGCATATTTATACACCTTTTTATTGGCATTTTACTCATCTTTTGCGCTTAGAAATCAGATATTATCCCAGATTCTGTGTTTTCTTTGTTTTCAAGAATAAATATTTGTATTAATTAATTTTGTGTTTTTAGGCAATAAATAAAGCTCGAGAAACCGAGGAGCCAAAGAGCGAAGAATTGGAGTCGATCATCTATGGAGCAGAGATAGCCAAAGCCCACGCGCGAATCAGTTATAACCCAACAAGGAAGACATGGGCTAGAGCTACCCACGACCCGGATCCGAACCCGCTCATCCCGAGCCGTTGAGATCTCGCCCAGATGCATCATACGGTCGCTCCTTCGCTCACATCTACTTCTCGATGCTCCGCTCAACACCAAATCTACCCAATACTCCCCGAGCCGTTCGGATCGCACCGACTTCATCCTACGCTCATTGAGGCCTTCTCATCAACTTTTGTTGTCCCGCCTCACATCAAAACCTCCTAACCCTATACCCCCACTCGAGTTAGCCTCATTTTCTCTTCTCTCTTCTCTTTCATCTCCCCCATACCTCTGCAACCTTACCTTCTCCCTTTCCCCGACAACCTAGTTGCAGAGCCGCATCATAACCACCACTTTCATCTCTTGTCAGCCACCAAACGCGCTTACAGCTACCTTCACCTCCTCTCTAGTGTTAGTTACCTCTCTCTTAGCTTCTCTCATAACCTAGAGGCTAATTTAGAGATAACTAAAACTAGGGTTTCTCCACAACAACCCCACATGGAGCTCGAAGCCGATTTGATTAAGAGGAGAAGCAATTCAGAGTATGGGTTCGATGTATTTTCATTTAATTGTTATTTTAAATGAATTAGGGTTAGTATTTGGGGATACTTTTGTATGTATAAATAGATGAACTGTGGGTGTTTGAAACGGATGCCTGGGCTAGCCAGTGCGTCAATTAGGATTTAATTTGTTTAATTTGTAGTTTAATTGTTCATATCATGTTTTAAGATCCTTTGCTAGGGTGTTGTTGAAACCCTAGACTATATGTTGAGTAAATTAGATTGATGTTGCTGTTATTACTATGCTTCACAGAATTATGAGTATAATTAGCTAATTAATCTAACTCTCTTGTGATTGGCTGTACTGTAAGAAGACAGCCAATACTAGGAGAGAGTTAGAGTGAAAGGTTAATCAATTCCCCCATTAGAACTGCCAAGGATGAGATATGTGCTTCACAAAATATGAGTGATACTTAGTAATGAACTAAAGAACCTGTGATAGAGTGTACTGTAAAAAGACACTCTATACTAGGGGGAACTAGTGAGATTAGTGATGTATTACTCCTTAGAATCTTCCTTGGGTAGGTGTAAGAACACAACATGAGTTAAATTACCTTAGCATAGGGTCAAGTGGTGGAAGCATCTGCCCTAGCATTCTCCAAATTATCACGGTCATTTGTTACCTTAAACTAGAATCACAACAACCTCGGTCCCGGCAAAACAACAATTGTGTTACTTACCTCTTAGAAATTCAGTTTAGGAAGCCTTTAGATCAATCAGAGCACCACAAGTCTCTGTGGTTCGACCCGTACTTGCCGCGTCTCCGATAGACGCCGTGCACTTGCGGTTATCACCGTAGGCCATAATATAAACATCTTTCGAGGCCTACCAAGTTTTTGGCGCCGCTGCCGGGGACTTGGCGTGTGCCTTGTGATTTTTGGCTTGACTTCACTGTTTTTCAATCATCTCTGTATATATTCACTTACATTCTTTGCTTTTCGTCTTGTTTTAGTATAACTTAACCTTTCATTCCATCTCGTTAGTGCATCATACATCCGTAATTTTCCTTTTCTTGTTTAACTTAGTGTAACCGTAGTGTAACTTGAAGTCCATAGTACCCCGCACCTTGTTTGTATATTTGTTATCCTATGGCTCAATTTTTAGCTTATGCACATCTCTAAATTTTGCCATAACATTAATGCTCTCTGGTTTTGATTGTGTAATCTTTGGAAACCGAAATTGCTCGTTGAGATTGACAGTACACTGTGTGTTGTTGTCTTCTTTGAGCAAAGCCTAGGAGGAAAAGAAAAAGCGCAAGGCTAGAGGTTAGTAATTGAACATTGTATGACCCCCGATAAGCTAGTCCACCCGGCTAGCCCTTGGTCTACCACCCTGTATTGCCCCGCATGACCAGAATAACCATCTTGCTTGCCCGATAACTCAATTGCTTTGCCAAATATATATGAAATCGGTATTTTGGGTGATCTTTGTTTGTAACTACTTGGTCCCGACAAGACTGCGCTTAACTCCAGCCCCTGTAGGCGAGAGCTTAAGCCGCAATCGCTCATCCGTTGCATCCGCAGTGAACCTTGCATACCCCGGCATAACCCCGAGCATATCCTTGAAACCCTTTTGAACCTTTGAGCCATTGTCTTCCCCGTGCTTTGAGAAAATCCCGAGCTTGACTGTGAAGTATTGACCTCCAGCCCTCGTAGGCTGTGAGGTTGAGCTTGGATAGCTAGAATACCTACAAGCCAAGTCGAAGTCAACTAAGATGGTTGACATCAACTCAAGCCGTTGTGACCTTGAGTGATTCCGATAAAACCATCCGTGAGACCCTGCGTTGTGCTCAAATCCAGCCCCTTTCGTTGTAGAGTCCGAGATACAACTTGGGTAACCTGAAATTTGTTTAGCCGCAAATCGTGTGATACCCTGGTTGATTTGTTGAGCCGATTACCTTTCATACTAGACCTGCCGTGGCTGTTGAGCCCGGTGAAAGACCCGTGAACTGTGGGGCTGTGAGCTAACCGTTGACCCCGCAATACATCTTGAATCCGCCTTAAACCTTGTGTGAGTTTGTGCTCTCACTTGTCGTGCTTGCCCGACTTGCACACAACCTAGTGATGTATCATTTTTTTGTGAGTCGGTGTTTCCTTGTGTTGGTTTCACTAAGCTACCATGTCTTTGTGCTAAGTAATTGTTGCTTGTTTTATTCTGTGTCTAACTTGCTCTGTGCAACACAATCAAAACTTGGGCTCTGCACAAACATCACACCCAATCAATCTGGGCTGTGCAACTTGTTCCCTGCACAAACCCTGAAACACAAACCTGGGCTGTTAAACCAGCCAAATTACTGGGCTCTACTTCTGCCAACCCAAGCTGGGCTGTGCTGTTTTCACAAAACCTGGGCTGTGCATAACTGAAGCCCACATCCACTTGGGCTGCAACCAAACAAACCAAAGCCCAATAAACCAAATTCCCACATAAACCAAAGCCCATTTTCATGTTATATTTGTAAGAATGTTAATGTGTGTACATATTTTCTATTGGGTTGATCCTCAACTCTTTAGACTGTTGGTTTATGGTGAATTTTCATTGTATATATCCAGTAGGACTTGTTAAATTTTCTTTTCTTGAATCGGTTGAGTCTTCATGCGCATATATTATGCTAATCTGATATGATCTCCGCTGAGAATGTTGGATTCTAGCCTTAATTAATGAAGCTCCAACCTTGCTCCCGCCGACATCCGGTAATCTCTTCACTTTTCTCTTATCAGCATAGTTCTCTCGGTATGTGACTGTTTAAATTTTTTCTATATGTAGACACATTGAGGACAATGTTTGATTTAGGTTTGGGGGTGCATTTGCATTTAGAGTTTTTAGTCTTTTATTTTACCTTTTATTTAAAAAAAAAAAAAAAAAAAAAAAAACTCTTTTTGTAAAAACCTCCAACTTTTAGAGATTTTAGAGTCACTAGCATGCTTCTAGCTATGTTTACATAGAGAATTTGACCGAAATAACAGAAATTAGAAGTCTTAGGAGAACACAATCGGGTTTCTTAGTTGATTAGAGCGTTAAAGTTGGATTTAACCATACCGGAGGGCGAATTAGGTGTTGTTTAGATATTCGGTAGTAGAATTGTGATCACCCATAGTGGAGACTACCCATTTTACATCAAGTGAGGCACCAACCTTCATTTTTTTGCAACTTTCTAGAAAAGCTGTTAGAGTGTGTCACCGTACGTAAATTCCGGGTAGGAATGGTGAGCTACCCAACTTCGCACCATTTTCAAAGACTACTTTTGATCTCTTGAGTGCTAGTTTTTGTCAATCATGAGGGTGACGTCTAAAGATGAAAACTCCTTCTAAATATCGATTTGCAGTTAGCATCACTCTCTCTCAATCGCAAGACCCATAGAAACACATCATCGTCAACAAACGGAGCATCATCGAATATTGAAAGAAAAATTGATATAGTCCAAGGTTTACATACAACAAAGAAAATAGGATGAGAATTAATAAAATTTATAAAATCAAGACAATACAAGTTTTGGAAAAATTGAGTGTTAAAGTCCTTTGTCCATGGAGTTAGTTGTTTCATTATTTGTATTTTTATTTTCACTTTTTGTAAACTAATTCAAAAAAAAAAAAAAAAAAAAAAAATCAAAAAAATATTGTAGTTTATTTTTGCTACCACCATGGTAAAGAAGAATTGAAAAAGAAAACAACAAGGAAATTGAGTAGAAAAGTTAAAAATTGTCAAGTTTTGTGAAGTTTAGAAGTTCGTCATCAACAATTGAAGACCGAAGACCGAAGATTGAAGACGTTTCTATGGTTCTTATGAGAGAGTGATATTAATTGCCAATCGGGTGAGAAGTGAGTGAGTACTCCCACCCTTGCTAATGGTTGATTTCCTTTCTTAGAGATCATCAGAAAAAGATTCTTTTTGTCCACACTTATGTGGAGTCTCCAAAATTATTTCGGAAGGTTATCCTTCTTACCTACAATGTGTGCGGGATTTCTCTCTTTATTCCCGCTCGCACACATGAGAGACTAAAAAGCGATCTTTTGAGTGCAATTATCATAAAACCCTAATGGTGAGGCAGAAGTCAAGGCTTATGATCACAATCGAATCCGAATTCTTTCATATGGTATGGTTACTTCTCGCTCAAGACTTAAGGATGAGAATGCGTTCTTTGATAGTTCCAACTTCGTTACTAGCATGCGAAACTCTATGTCCTCATAGCTCCTTGGATGCTTGAGACTCTTTTACACTCGAAGTTGGAGAAGGTTTTGTGGGTACACCTACGGTAAACCCTCACGAGACTACAACTCGTCCACTAGGGACACCTAGGGGTTTAAAGGCTTAGTGCATACGCTAAATGCATTCGAGAGACTGCGATGTGGGTATAGTTAGGATTTCTTCATTTTGTTTCACTTGAGGACAAGTAAAATTCAGGTTTGGGGGTATTTGATGAGTGCTAAATAGTGCATATTTATACACCTTTTTATTGGCATTTTACTCATCTTTTGCGCTTAGAAATCGGATATTATCCCGCATTCTGTGTTTTCTTTGTTTTCAAGAATAAATATTTGTATTAATTAATTTTGTGTTTTTAGGCAATAAATAAAGCTCGAGAAACCGAGAGCCAAAGAGCGAAGAATTGGAGTCGATCATCTATGGAGCAGATAGCCAAAGCCCACGCGCGAATCGGCTTGCAACCCAACAAGGAAGACATGGGCTAGAGCTACCCACGACCCGGATCCGAACCCGCTCATCCCGAGCCGTTGAGATCTCGCCCGGATGCATCATACGGTCGCTCCTTCGCTCACATCTACTTCTCGATGCTCCGCTCAACACCAAATCTACCCAATACTCCCCGAGCCGTTCGGATCGCACCAGCCTTCATCCTACGCTCGCCGAGGCCTTCTCATCAACTTTTGCTGTGTCCTCGCCTCACATCAAAACCTCCTAACCCTATACCCCCACTCGAGTTAGCCTCATTTTTCTTCTCTCTTCTCTTTCATCTCCCCATACCTCTCGCAACCTTACCTTCTCCCTTTCCCGACAACCCAGGTTGCAGAGCCGCATCATAACCACCACTTTCATCTCTTGTCAGCCACCAAACGCGCTTACAGCTACCTTCACCTCCTCTCTAGTGTTAGTTACCTCTCTCTTAGCTTCTCTCATAACCTAGAGGCTAATTTAGAGATAACTAAAACTAGGGTTTCTCCACAACAACCCCACATGGAGCTCAAGCCGATTTGTGAAGAGGAGAAGCAATTCATAGTATGGGTTCGATGTATTTTCATTTAATTGTTATTTTATATGAATTAGGGTTAGGTATTTGGGGATACTTTTGTATGTATAAATAGATGAACTGTGGGTGTTTGAAACGGATGCCTGGGCTAGCCAGTGCGTCAATTAGGATTTAATTTGTTTAATTTGTAGTTTAATTGTTCATATCATGTTTTAAGATCCTTTTCTAGGGTGTTGTTGAAACCCTAGACTATATGTTGAGTAAATTAGATTGATGTTGTTGTTATTACTATGCTTCATAATTATGAGTATAATTAGCTAATTAATCTAACTCTCTTGTGATTGGTCACATCTTTGTAAGAAGACAGCCAATACTAGGAGAGAGTTAGAGTGAAAGGTTAATCAATTCCCCCATTAGAACTGCCAAGGATGAGATATGTGCTTCACAAAATATGAGTGATGCTTAGTAATGAACTAAAGAACCTGTGATAGAGTGTACTGTAAAAAGACACTCTATACTAGGGGGAACTAGTGAGATTAGTGATGTATTACTCCTTAGAATCTTCCTTGGGTAGGTGTAAGAACACAACATGAGTTAAATTACCTTAGCATAGGGTCAAGTGGTGGAAGCATCTGCCCTAGCATTCTCCAAATTATCACGGTCATTTGTTACCTTAAACTAGAATCACAACAACCTCAGTCGCTTCGGCAAAACAACAATTGTGTTACTTACCTCTTAGAAATTCAGTTTAGGAAGCCTTTAGATCAATCAGAGCACCACAAGTCTCTGTGGTTCGACCCGTACTTGCCGCGTCTTCGATAGACGCCGTGCACTTGCGGTTATCACCGTAGGCCATAATATAAACATCTTTCGAGGACTACCAATGGGTGGAGCGACCGTCGGATGCATAAGGGAGAGATCTCACGGCTCGGAAGGGATGGGCTCGGATCCGGGTCGTGGGTCGTGGATAGCTTGGGCTCATGTCTTGTAGATGGGTTGCTCCTCGTTGGGTTGCAACTGATGCGCGCGCGGGCTTTGGCTTTCTGCTCCATAGACGCTTGCCTCCAATTTTCTGCTCTTTTGGCTCCTAAAGTTCTCCGAACTTTATTTACTACCTAAAAACACAAAATTAATTAATACAAATATTTATTCTTGAAAACAAAGAAAATACAGAATCTGGGATAATATCTGATTTCTGAGCACAAAAGAAGTTAAATGCCAATAAATAGATGTAGAAATATGCAATATTTGGCACTCATCAAATACCCCCAAACCTGAATTTTACTTGTCCTCAAGTGAAACAGAGATTAAGAAATCCTAACTATACCACTGTCGCGGGTCTCTCGAATGCATTTAGCGTATGCACTAAGCCTTTAAACCCCTAGGTGTCCCTAGTGGACGAGTTGTAGTCTCGTGAGGGTTTACCGGCGGTGTACCCACAAAACCTTCTCCAACTTCGAGTGTAAAAGAGTCTCAAGCATCCAAGGAGCTATGAGGACATAGAGTTTCGCATGCTAGTAACACGAAGTTAGAACTACCAAAGAACGCATTCTCATCCTTAAGTGCCGAGCGAGAAGTAACCATACCATATGAAAGAATTCGGATTCGATTGTGATCATAAGCCTCGACTTCGCCTCACTAATAGGGTTTTATGATAATTGCACTCAAAAATACCGTTTTTTTTAGTCTCTCATGTGTGCAGGCAGGAATAAATATAGAAATCCTGCACACGTTGAATGTAAGAAGGATAACCTTCCGAAATAATTTCTGGAGACTCCACAGAAGTGTAGACAAAAAGAATCTTTTTCTGATGATCTCTAAGAAAGGAAATCAACCATTAGAAAGGATGGGAGTACTCACTTACCTTCTCACCCGATCGGCAATTAATATCACTCTCTCAAAGATTCATAGAAACGTCTTCAATCTTCGGTCTTCGGTCTTCAAATGTTGATGATGAACTTCTGAACTTCACAAAAACTTGACAAATTTTTTTTTTTTTTTTTTTTTTTTTTTAATGTGAATATTACAATAAAACAATAAAACTCAATTTTTCACAAACTTCATAATTCTCATCCTATTTTCTTTGTTGCATGTAAACCTTGGACTATTTCAACTTTTCTTCAAATATTCTGATGGTGCTCCGCTTGCTGACGATGATGTGTTTCTATGAAAGTGTTGATGGATAGGGAGAGAGTGATGCTAACTGCAAATCGGTATTTAGAAGGAGTTTTCATCTTTAAACGTCACCCTCATGATTGACGAAATTAGCACTCAAGAGATCAAAAGTAGTGCTGAAAGTGGTGCGAAGTTGGGTAGCTCACCATTCCTACCCGGAATTGACGTTCGGTGACACACACTCTAACAGCTTTTCTAGAAAGTTGCAAAAAATTGAAGGTTGGTGCCTCACTTGATGTAAAATGGGTAGTCTCCACTATGGGTGATCACAATTCTACTACCGAATATCTAAACAAAGACCTAATTCGCCCTCCTGGTATGGTTAAATCCAACTTTAACGCTCTAATCAACAAAGAAACCCGATTGTGTTCTCCAAGACTTCCAAGATCTCGTTATTTCGGTCGACTCTCTATGTAAACATAGCTAGAAGCATGCTAGTGACTCTAAAATCTCTAAAAGTTGGAGGTTTTTATGCAAGAGTTTTGATTTTTTTTTTTTTTTTTTTTTTTTTTTTTTTAAATAAAAGACAAAAAACTCTATATGCAAATGTACCCCAAACCTAAATCAAACATTGTCCTCAATGTGTCAACAGATGATAAAATTTTAAACAGTCACATACCATGAGAACTATCTTTGATAAGAGAAAAGGGAAGAGATTACCTGGATGTCGGCGGGAGCAAGGTTAGAGATTCATTTGTCAAGGCTAGAATCCAACATTCTCGGTGGAGATCATATCGGATTAGCACAATATATGTACAAGAAAACTCAACCGATTCAAGAAAGAAAATTTAACAAGTCCTACTGGATTATATACAATGAAAATTCACCATACACCAACAATCTAAAGAGTTGAGGATCAACCCAAAAGGCGATATGTACAAACATCAACAGCCTTACACAGATATAACATGAGAATGCAGGAAAGATTGCATACATGAACAAGTTACCCCCAAACCTAAACTTGTCAACAGATGTGTTCTTGAGCACAAAATCTTGCAATTTTAAAGGTACATCATGCAAAAGGTCTAACTCAAAATGAGTTTTGCTAAGAACAGGCAGATATACACATTCCAACTGTGGGTCTTTAAAGGTGTTATACTTTAATGCAAAATAGTCCAAGAGGACTTGGGAAGCACAAAGCTCTAGGCCTAAATTAGGCATTTTCAGAAAAGTTGGTTTTGCAATTTTGTTACAAACTACACCTAGGTTTGGTGGAAGAGTTTCAATCTGTGCCTTAGGAGAGAGATTAGGTACATCTAAGTTGTTTTCATGTATAAGATCATTTGCACCATCACATACTTTCCTAAAGTCAGACAAAGGTAAATCATGCTCACTTGCATAGAACAATTCATCAATCTCCATGTCATACTCATCATTATCCAAAATTTCAATCTCATGCACAAGATAACCAGAGAGATATCATGTCGTAACATAGGCATGGAATCCGACACATGCATTGAAGCATCTGTGTCAACAGACAATTCAAACTATTCCTAGGTCACAAACAGTGGTATAGCATGCTCATTTTCGACCCCAAATCAAAGCATCACATGTATGAATATTAGAAGAAGCATCATTCATAGGGTTCTGAAGAGAAGCTTAATGTCTCTGAACCTAAGGATTCCACTACATTTTCAAAATACACATGCTCTTCATATTCATCATCATCATCATCATAACAATATTGCATTTTCCATCCAATTATATCCTTGTTTTGCTCTATGAGCTTTTCCATTAGTGACTGCATACAAGGGGTTGGGGGAGTATAACATTGTTCATCCTCCCATGGTGGTTGATGATGCATGTGTGCATGGTTATGAGGGTTCTTAGAATACTGATCGCAACCTTTGAAAGGCTGATTATGGTCCCAATGATCACCAGTATAGTCACTTCTAGACAATTTGTACATTGGATTATCATGGCTTTCCCTAGACTGCCTAAAATCATGCAAAATATAGCAGTTCTCAGCAGGGTGGCCTAAGCTACCACATAAGGTACAAGCATACATTTTATATTGCCTAGGGGAATTAGATTCGACAGATTTATCATGTAATTGCCTTTCTAAAGCAGATACTTGAGCTTCTAATTGATCGAAAAGTGATGACTGGGTATGAGAAAAGTGTTCATTTTCAACATGTGGTGGATGATACATGTGCTCATAATGATTAGGGTATGGATATTCAAGGTCAGGGCCCTGAGAAGGTTCATAGTACTTCCTAAAATCACTATGGTATGTGGGGGGTTCGTAACATGAATCATGCCCGTAAGCAAGTTCTCTGATAGATTTGTTTCCATCCCCAGTTGCAGACCAAAATCCTGACATGATCTAGCAACTCAATTTGAACTTAAAAGAAGCAACTATAGCCTAGCACACATCAAGCATGTATAACCAATGATGTCTCAAAACAGGGAAGCTAAGCCCAAGGAGTGCTGGGTGTTGCTGGAAATGTGCAGCCCAAGTTGTGCAAGCCCAGTTGTTGTGGGCTCAGTTTTGGTTTAAGTGGGCTGGTTTGGTTTAAGTGGGTTTTAGCTTGGTTATGTGCAACCCAGCTATGTGAGCAGAGCCCAGGTTATGTTCAGCCCAGTGGTTATGGGCTTCAGCTCATGCAGCCCAGTGCATAGTTTGGTTTATTGTGGGCAGAGTGTTTGAGCAAGGGTTACACAAAGACAGCTTAGGGTCGGTTTATGCTCAAGACAAAGTTGTGTGAGGGTTATGCCTATTGGCAGCTCAAGCACAGCTTGGCAGATGAACACAAACTCTCAAAATGACACAGCACTGGCAGGTAATGTGCAGCTGAAGTGCAGCACAGCTTGTTGAAATCAACACAGGGAGGCACAACTCACAAAAATAACACAGCACACAGGTAATCACACAATTGCAGCATACATGGGAGCTTGTTGTTGCTTTTGCAGAGTACACAGCACAGGACAGATTATGCTTACTCAAGTTGCTCAACACTCATTCAAATGCTATAAGATTACACACAATAGGGATGCCAATTCACAGATGCAACAGATGAGCAATTTCTAACAGATTTAGCAGGGTGTCAACCGGTTCAGTTGATGTCACTCTTCACAGGTTAATGCTCCAAAATTTTCAGGGCATGTAATTCACAGTATCAGTTGATAGGGAATCAACAGGCTCACAGATGATCACACAAGGGTGAAGATGGCTCTAGTTGACTGAGTATAGCATGCAAAAGGGTCTGTCACAGCTTGGCTCAACAGGGTCAACTAGGTTAGTTGATACCAACCAGCCCAGTTGATGTCAACAGGGTTTGCAGCAAATTTTGTTATCCAAGTGGTAGCTCAAACTCACAGCTGCAGGGGCTGGAGTCAAGCACAGGGTTCAGTTATGGAGCAATCACTTGGGATGGCAGCTGGTTTATCATGGGAGCAAGGCTCAGCATTCACACAGGTTGGCCACAGAACATGTCATGCATACATTCAGGGAAGTAATGGCTCACAAACAAAGATGCTCAGCACAATTGCAATCATGCACAGATTATCACTTGTTCACAAATGCAATAATACAACAGATGGATAACTTCACAAATACAACAACAGATGACAAAGTCAAGCACTGCTGGGGCACTTGACTTGAAACCCATTGTCAATCGTGTTGGTTGATAATTTTCAGAGATTATGCACATGGATGACAGGATCTCACAGATGTGGTTGAATCAGCACATGAACAATACAGATTATGCTCAGGTCACACACGGGAGTAGTTGGCTCGGGTCACACATGATCAATACAGATCAAAGACATGTGATGGGCCCGAGTTGATGTCAACTGTTGCAGTTGACTTCAACTGGGATTTTCAGCTAACTTGGCTATCCAAGTAGCAGCTCAACTCACAGCTACAGGGGCTGGAGTTGAGCACAGAACACACAGGACAAGTGAAACTTTGAGTACTACCTAGCAAGAGTTTTTAACATGTACAGGTATCAGGGCAGCAAGTTTATCGTGCTTCAAGGTAATGCTTGGCAGGGTGGCTACTCTGTCATGTTATGGGGAATGAAATGTCACAGACTCAGGGCAGCTAACACACACCACAGTTCAGCTAGTACATGGACTGTTGATCACAGAAAGAGACCAACCAGTTTAAGCAAGGCTTAGATGATGTGGGTATTGCTTAGCAGAGTGACTAGGTTATCCGTGGTTTGTCATTCAAGCAGGTATAAAGTATAAAAGGGTTCTAGAATGACCAACCGGGTTTAGCCAAAATAGCAACTGTGTCTGCTCCTTCTATCGCTTTCCTTGCTTCTCGCAAAGAGTGTAGCATGCACCCGCGGCTCAATCGAACTGGTCAGTACTCAGAAGTATGCAATCCTCAGACGAACAATGAAGACAGGGTGGTGATGCAAAGTAAACTAACTAGATGATGCACAGATAAATGAAGAATTAGGTTAACAAAAATAACAACAACATTATAAGGCAATGATGCAGGTAACTTACTTGAAAGACAGCTTAAAGATGCAACTACAACTAAATTATAACTACAGATGCTTTTATCTAAGTTATACTACAATGATATAAAGAGTGCAAGCTAATATGTACAATGGTGGGATGAAAATCAGTAAAGCAAGCAAGCAAGAATCGACACAGCACACGCCAAGTCCCCGGCAACGGCGCCAAAAACTTGGTAGGCTTGGGAAGTGGTTTATTTTTATGCCTACTTGTGATACTGCAAGTGCACAGCGCCTGTTGGAGGCGTGGAAAGTACAGGTCGATCCCACAGAGACTTGTGGTGCTGTATGGTTGATCTAAGGCTCACTAAACTGATTTTCTAGCAAGGTAACACAACTGTTGTTTTGTCGATACGACTAAGTGGAGGTTATGACAGTGGAATAAAGATAAATACAAACAATGAGAATAAATGGGTACTAGGATCATCAAATCCACTTCTAATTCCTATTATGTGTTCAACTAAGTTGAGTATCTTGTTCCTGTGATAGATAAGGGAAGTGTGTCAATCCTACCACCTATCTAAGGAGTTTCTCCAAGTGACGTTTCAATTATCAGCTAAAGTACTAACCCAGAGCACTAGTTGTCTAATTAAGCACAACTAGTCAAGGGAATCATCAACTATTTCTAAGGCCCGAGCAAAAAGACACTCAACACAAGTAGTAGCCTAACTACAATGGATACATGGCATTCATTGTGAGAGTAAAGCATTGGGTGCTAGAATTGAAAATATCTAATAAATTAATCACTCAAGAACATCTCAAACAAAGTTGAAATCACATGCCAGGGAATCAGGGTTTCATTGACATCCTAGCAATTTAATTTAGAACATCATAAGAAACAATAAAACACAAATTAACTCTAAATTGGTGCTCTGGCTAGCCCAGGCATACCCATTCACATACACAGTTCACTTCTATTTATACCTCCAAACCCTAATTCTCTCTAACTCTCCAATTTGACAATAAATGTAAACCCACTAACCATAACCGCTGAATCAGTGGTTCCCTCTGTAAAATCGGCTCTGCAACTCCTTAATTTGATGTTCCCTTCACTGTTAACGAAACCCTAACCCTAATTCTTCCAATCTCGATCTTAGCTTCTAGGGAGGAGCTACGGAGGAGATAGAGAGACAGTAGGGGTTGGTACACCGGCTGCTGATGCGGCTGTTGCTGTTGGTGGCTGTGGAAGGTGGCTGAGGAAGGTGGCTTTGCAGGTTTGGTCGGGTGAAGGAGGTGAGGTAAGGGGTTCTCTGAGATGGTCGGGTGAGGAATAAGAAAGAGAAAGTGAAAATGAGAATAGGGTTTTGGTCGATGGGTAAGGGTGATGGTGGTTTTGTTGTGTAGCGGGAGCAGCGAGGAATGATGGGAAGGACGGAGCGAGCGTTGGATGAAGAGTAGATGATTTTGCTGTTGAGCGAGTGCAGCGAGGTTCGATGAGATGGGTGGAGCGAACGTCGGATGCAGAAGGGAGAGATCTCACGGCTCGGAAGGGATGGGCTCGGATCCGGGTCGTGGGTCGTGGATAGCTTGGGCCCATGTCTTGTAGATGAGTTGCTCCTCGTTGGGTTGCAACTGATGCGCGCGCGGGCTTTGGCTTTCTGCTCCATAGACGCTTGCCTCCAATTTTCTGCTCTTTTGGCTCCTAAAGTTCTCCGAACTTTATTTACTACCTAAAAACACAAAATTAATTAATACAAATATTTATTCTTGAAAACAAAGAAAATAAAGAATCTGGGATAATATCTGATTTCTGAGCACAAACCAATAAATAGATGTAGAAATATGCAATATTTGTCACTCATCACTAACCAACCGAACATCACCCATGCATCTCCCCGCGATGTCAAACGCCAACC
>JAJJWW010018323.1:0-19196 GCA_023531295.1 Papaver armeniacum
AGTCATTTATCTTGGCGTCTATGATTATAGACTATCTTGATCCCAGAAGGTGATGTTGGGTTTCGCTTAAATTTAGAACCGGCAGGAGCCCATTAAGCCTTTGAGATCATCATGTTGATTGTGTCAGGATCTTCCTCGGCGTTCTTGTTAGTCTCAAACCTCTCTTTCAGCCCTGATGCATTCTCTATATAAAAATAGAGTTTTTTCGAGCGCTCTCATTAACCGGAGCTTCTGGTTGATTTTGGCCCCACCATATTTTTATTTTTGGTAATGTTAAATTTTTGACCAATTGCATGTCGTAATTAAATTCAAAATTTAAAGTTGTAGAATAAATTGAAACAAAATCCCATCATCAAGATGCATAATGTTTATCATGATTTCATAATAAAATTAAATCAATCATAAAAAAGTTAAGAAATTACGTCCAATAGAGTTTTTTCGAGCGCTCTCATTAACCGGAGCTTCTGGTTGATTTTGGCCCCACCATATTTTTATTTTTGGTAATGTTAAATTTTTGACCAATTGCATGGGATAAAAAATTAACTAAAACATAGTACTACCAAAAATATATCAAAAAAATAATTTCCAATATATTTAATCCTAATTTAAATCGCAAATAAATAGAAAAAATCTTCTAAAATATATTAATGTCGTAATTAAATTCAAAATTTAAAGTTGTAGAATAAATTGAAACAAAATCCCATCATCAAGATGCATAATGTTTATCATGATTTCATAATAAAATTAAATCAATCATAAAAAAGTTAAGAAATTACGTCCAATGTCCTTTTACACTTTTTTTATAATTAAATTAATCCTAATTACAAGTCCAATCTCTATTGATAAACTAATGTTATTTACAATATCTTATCAAATTTAGATTAATTATTGAAATTTAAACTCAAAATACGCGGAGTTGTGAACTTACCTGTAAATTGAAGCGTTCTTCTTCTTTTGCTAATGATGAATTTTAATCCTGTCAAATAGTTGAAATACAAAATTGTTAAAGAAATTTGTGGAGGTATTTGTAAGAAAAATTTTGGGAACGAGAACAAAAAACGATGGTAGCAAAATGCAATACACAAAAATGAATGAGTTTCAATATTAATTTTGTTGCATAAAAAATAAAAAATCGCTCCTGGATGTGTAGAAAATGCTCAATTATTCTTCTAATTGAATATGTTCGATCCTTATTTTCCGGACAAAATTTACATATTTAAAACACTATATCTCTCGATATCATACAAAAAGAAAAAAATAACAGAACGATTAATTATATTCATGGAAAAAAACAGGACATTTAATATTTTGGACAAATATATTTTTTGATCGGTAAATAAAGGATTAATGGGACAAAATATTGCAACAAATATCCGAACATATTAAGCTATCCAAAAATATACTAAATATTATGTAAACTTTAAGATATTAATTAATATTATTTCCAAAATTAGGTAAATGAAGTTTATCTATATATAAAGCACCCAAGAAAAGGTCAAGCCATTGTTTGCACGTTGCTTCTTTCTTTTACAGTATTGTTACTGCTTTTTATTTTTCTTAATGTTTGTTGATCAGGGATTCCGTTTATTTTTTGTTTTGGAGGTATGATGATCGGAAGCTCAGAAATATTTATGGGAATCCATTGTTCGCACGTTGCTTCTTTTTTCTACGGTATTGATCTGCTTTTTTTTTTTTTTTTTTGGTACTTGTTTGTTGATCAGTTTTTCGTTTATTTTTTGTTTTCATGGGTTTGCTCACCTGAAGCTCGGGAAGTATTTATGGGAATCCTGATAGATTTCTGCAAGGAAAATGATTTGGTAAATCTCTATCTCTTTTAAATCTTTGAATATGTACATATGCAACAATTAATTTAGTAGGGTTCATTGTATATGGCCTATATAATTTGGTTTTGTTAATGAAATCATCTTTTCTCTTAAGATTCTTTTTTTTCTATAAAATACCGGAAATGGCATAAAGGATGAACCAAGGATCTGGAGATTGAGAATACAAGTATTCAACTGAAGGTTAGTTTTTTTTTGTTATTTGGTGCAATGATTGTACATGTTTTCCTGATATTATTACTTTTTTTTTTTGATTGAAATTACAACAGCTGCAGGCTGCAGCAGATTGGCTTACAGCTGCTGCCGTACTTTATAGGCGGTTTGAGTGAATTTGAAAACACTTGCTTCCATCAGGTTGCGGAAGATATGTCATTCTGACTTCTGAGTTCATTTTTTCCTGCGAGTGAGTACGCGACATAATTGCTGTGCTTATCTCCATAAACTGATTTGACCGATGCCCGTCATTTAATCTCTTCTTTTATATCATTTAAATATTTTACAGAGGATACTTTAATCCAACTCACATTTACTCTGCTTTAGCTCGGTACGAACTTAATTGAGCGTTTGAGCTTTGAAGCCTTTTTTTGAACCTAGAGAAATGAACCTCAATCAACCTCAACTAAGAACATGGTACATTTAGCTCAAAGTTAGTCCCACTTGAAAGTTGTACTTCTTTGTTTTGATATGTATCCATGTTCCTGCATTAATAAGTTCTTTGAGCTGAATGGTGAAGCCAAGATGCAAAATGTCATGAACTTAACTTTGATGTGGCAGTCCATTTTGAGGTCGAGGTCCTTCTCAGTAATTCAATCTATAACGTCGCTAAAGGGACGTTTCTCGGGTTCTTATATGTTATGCTGGCACTTTGGAATAATGAATAACGGGTGAGGTTAGTTCTATTCGGATAACTGTTTGCATGTGTTAATACAAATTCTGACTATTCAAATATTTATGTTTTTGATTGTGAAGGAATGTTATAGGGAATCATAAATTTTGGTAGAGTTTTAGAGACCAAAAATGACATCTCTTGAACGCTAATAGTGGATAAGATGACATCTCTCAATCGCAAATTTCAAATACATTACGTATCTTTAGTTTAAAATGCAGCTAATATATTTTTTTTGCTTATTTGATAACATGAGAAAATGGTTAAAAAAAAAGGGAAAAAAAAAGAAAGAGATAACATGATCAAAATATAATCAAAATATAAGAATTTCAAATATGCTATCGTGTTACCATTCACGCAAATGCTCTAATGTGACAGCTCAATTGGCTAAGTGTAATCAAATTAGGATCATCCAACTCCAACACGTCGAAGTTAAAGAGAATGTTAAACGCGGCTTTTGCATTAGAATCTAATTAAAGCAGCACCAAGATTTTCCCCTGACTGTTCATTTGGATAAGGTGGCTTTTGTTGCCATTACAGCCATTACAGCTAGAAAGCATGGAGTTACATACATATTGCGCCAGCAAAGGTATAATTCGTGAATTGTTGGAAGGAGACAATTTACTGTTAACTGTGTTGATTAATGATTTTGTGCATAAATTTATTTTCTTGATATCGTAGTAGACTATGGACTGGGCCGGAAATGATTCCTTCTCTCCTCTATGTCTGGTGACCATGGTCCTTATTGAGCTGATAGGGCATTACATGACGGGATATGAGTTTGGTAATACCATGACGGGATATGAGTTTGGCATTACAAAACTTTTGGATCAAATAATGAAGATCCTGCCAACTAACTAAAAAGTGGGATTTGCCATGGGATATCAGGTTCCCGAAAGTCGCAACATTTGTGTTACACTAATGTTTCATTATGATTTTCTAATTTATTTTGAAGAAAAAAAATGCCAGAAATTCGCCTACTTGCTTTGATTTTTTCAGGAGTTTGCAAAATATATTAATTAACCAATGCACCAGCATATACAAGACGGGTTAGAGAAGCCGAGTTGGTTCTAATGTTGGAAGGTTACATCTAATGAGGCGAACGCTAAATGCAAAAAAACGATGTTACTTTTGAAACCTATTATAGGGGCTCTAAACATTGGATTTTGAGGGCTCACAAGATGACAAAATCGGGTTATGAGATAGTAATCAACAAAATCCATATCCAATTATTTTTTGTAGTGGCTAAATTACCTTCCATGAATTATAAATTTAAATTTATTACCTTCTCCTTCTCCTTCTCCTTCTCTTTTCATTCATAAATCACGATGAAGATGATGATCATAATTTCATCACGATGAAGATGATGATCATATACAAAAAACTAAATTTATTATCTTCTCCTTCTCTTTTCATTCATAAATGATGATGAAGATGAGGATCATAAAAATATCCTATCATTCTTCCTTCTCTCTTCTTATTCTCCGTCGCGATGAAGAAGACGATCACAAAAAAAAAAACTAAGAAAACTGCATCATTTATTTTTGCTTTTGAAAACCCCCCAATTCGAACTATAAGCTAACCTACGGTTGTATCTTCCCAACCCGTGCGTACAAGTTACAGTATGGAAGTATGATTTTTCAAACCATAGGATTTTTGAACCCGAATATACGGTTTGGAGTTCTTAACTCCACACCATAGATGACTCTGATTTGGGTTTCCCAACCGCAGACGATCAAATTGTTTTCAAAAACCTAATTTGATCGATTCAGACCTATCCATGCATAAAAACTAATGAAATAAGATGGGTTTTTTTTTTTTACCTTATTAAAGTCATTGCGGGTGGATTAAGTGGTGTTAACGATAATGAATTATTTTGATAATTGATGAATCGAAGAAATAGGCGACGGAGGTGATGGGGAAGAAGAAAATGGAAGAGTTAAAATGAGAGGAATGAAAACAAATTAGTTTTAGGTTTCAATATTTAATATGTTAAGGGTATTTTAGTATTTTCTTATGAATTAGGTCCCCTTATCTTCATTGTAGGATATTTGAATCCTTAGGAGCTCTCAAAACTCTTTTCTTGGAGCTCTATAATAGGTTTCTTACTTTTTCCTAGATTAGGACCCAATCGTCTACTAGGAACAACACGTCAATCGAAATGACGGCAAAATACATTATCCACCGATTAACGAAGTAATGAAACGTCATCAGTAGCTATGATTTAAAAATTTTATTCCATATTTTTTATGACTATGGGATTATTCTCTAGGGTTGCAAACGAACTCTATGGAATTATTCTCCAGGGTTGCAAAATCTGATGCCCCATATACATCAAAATAAAATGTCTACAAAGCGTGTCTCTAATGAAATTATGCATTCTTTAATTGGGCAGCTGAAGGTTGTCATGAAAAGAGTAATTAAAATGACTTGAAGGTTGGCACGGCTTTGCTTACTCCACATTTTCCAACTTCGATTTCTTCACGAATGAAAATGCACAGCCAGCCAACCATCGGAGGAACAATATACGAGGAAGGTTGCGAAGAAATCTAATCCCTCGGATTCCACTATAGATGATGTTTTTGGAGTTTTCACGCAGATTAAGAAATGGAGATATGAAAATTTTCCATCTATACCCTTAAGAAAAGTCTTCAAACATTAATTGTTATTAGGGCACTTAAAAATAAACTTATAGTTCCAAGACAAAATGTTAGGGTGTTATTGGAAGTTTTGTGGAAAAATATGAAAACCTTCAAGTATTGTGGAACAAAAAAATAACCCTAAAATATCATCTAAAATGGAACGGAGGGAGTATAAAATAGTAATGCCAAAACCGTGTCTTTAAATCTAATCCCTCCATGGAACAATACTAGATGTCCAATCGCGTCTAATCCATCACCGACGCATTTAACATGCACGGGAGAGTGGGTGGATGGTTGGATCTGGTGGACCCATATGAAATGTTAGGATATAGCATTTTGATAATTTACATATTTACTTAGAACATTATTAAAGGGATTCAACATTGATCCACCAGATTCAAAATCCGTGACAACATATCTAAAATCTTTAGATTAAGGTAGAGAACATAGAGTGGTATAGCCTTAAAGCAATGCGTGATTGGAGTTGAAAATAAGATTCGGAAATGGCTAACCTTTCAAATTGTTGTTGAAGCCATAGTAGCGGCCAGCAGAATGTGAGCCTCCTAAACCAACCCAGATATTATTTTCTTGCACACCAACTCAAATATTAACTTATTGATTTTTTTTATTCATAAGCAAGAAGCTGACCCGTGCATCGCACGGGAGACAAACTAGTCTTGATAAAAGACATGATGACTGACAGCCTCTATTTGAAGTAAATCTAGGTCACCCCTTATCTAGATATTTCTATTAATACCTAAATTACCCTCCTGATTAGTGAAATGATTAAGTTAAAGATAATTAGTGAGATTAAAAAATCAAATGGGTTTTTTTAAAAAATAAGTAGAATTATTGAGAGAGTAAAGTTAGAGAAGATGAAGAAGTAAAACATGGATTTTACCAACCACAACCTAGGAGGAAGAGTATTTGTGTACCCGGGTATGCTTCAAACTTAGATAATGTTGATTGAATTGGTCCGAATATTCATAAAATCAGTAAATTTTATAAAAATTTCTGTAGGTTAGTGTAGTTCGGTTACCAAGTGTGAAGAACATGTAATCGACACGTAGTTCGGTTAGTAAATGTCAAGAACATATAACCGAACACAGGTAGGCGAACTTTAGTAATAAGTTTCACGGAGTATGTTCGGTTGGTTCGCAAACTTAGCGCTATGACAAGTTCCCAACCGAATCTGTAGTTAAAAAGTAACCTAGTGTTAGAAGTTCGGTTGTTTCGCAAACTTCAACATATTTTGCGAATCAATAGGCCCAGGCTTCATATATGCAATTAGGCAAACGTTCGGTTAAAGTAAAAACTTAACAATTTTACGATCAAGAACTGCACTTGCAAATGCATATATGGAATTAGCCCATAGTTCGGTTAAAAGTATTTTGCGAATCAGCCGAACTTTGAGTTCGGTTGTTAGAAAAATTAATTCCTGATAACCAAACTTTTGCGACCGAAACCCGAACGTTTTGCGGCGTAACCGAACTAAATGTTGGTGAGACTTTTGCGACATAATCGAGCATCTCTGAAAAAAAAAACCTCCATTAAACCTCTCTGACTTCCATTTTAGCTCATTTTGATGATTACTTCTCATTTTCAACCAAAAACGAATGACAAGTAATGAGTTGTGAGAATATCTTTGTTAATGATTTAAATTAAGCTATATATATATATAGGTGGTGGTGGTGGTGGTAATCGGAGGTGGTGGTGGTAATCGGTGGTTGGTGGTGGTGATGATCGGAGGTGGTGGTGGTGGTGGTAATCGACGGTGGTGGGCGGTGGTGGTGGGAGGAGGTGGTGGTGGTAATTGGTGGTTGGTGGTGGTAATCGGCGGTGGTGGGCGGTGGTGGTGGGAGGAGGTGGTGGTTATATATATATATATATATATATATATATATATATATATATATAGGTGGTTATTAGGTTGGATTTAAATTAAATTAGGTTAAGGATAGGTTAGTCATTTCAACGCTTTAGGACACCCCTTGTAACTATAGGAAGGTGGCCTAATAAAATCATGGTCCCTCAAAAAAATCATGGTCCCTAAAAAATGGTTTTATTTAAACAATTTTGAGGACCTTCTGTTATGAGTCCCCTGGCTCCTTACGAGCTGCTGCTGCTCTTACATGTGTATCTCAAAATCAAACAATGAGGAAAAAGAAGAATTTTTATAGTGCGGTTGGATATAGAAGTGAAGTGCTCCTATTTCTCTAGATTAAAAACAAATTTACTTCATAGAAAGGCGAATTTTTAGCTTCTAGAAGTCTTTGAGAAATGTTACACCTTCGGCATAGGGCCTACGGCCCATGAATGTGCGGTCCATGGGTTATCCATTTATATGTATATAATGTAACCTATGTAATAGAACTATCTAATCCTCCTAATAAGATTCTTCTTCTTCTTCCTCTCATCTCTCCATGTTTCACCTCTAATTCTCCTTAAATACGTTATCACCACGAGCTCTAACCTGCGGCAATGGATTTTGATTTATTTTCTTTTGGGTTGCTATCAAATACCTTTGCGTTGGAATCAATGGAGATCGTCATCGTCAAATAAGATTTGCTCCATAGGTCGGTTGTGATCATGTGGGTAAAGAGGAAATGGAAAAATAGGAACGAAACCCTTGGGAAAAGAATCCGTTCGCATGTGGCCTGGTAAAGAGGAAAACGAAGGATAGATAGGGGAACGAAGTTTTCTGGGAAAAAGAATATGTTCGTGTTCAGACTTGAACCGTTCCAGTGATCAACTCGGTCCGTTCGGTGATCAACTCGGTCCGTTCGGCTCGGTCTGTCATCCTGGAACTGCTGTTGTCTTGTCCCGTTCCATCTTGGTTCTTGGTGGTCCGTCCTGTTCCATTCCATCTTGTTTACGGTTGTCCCATCCTGTTCCGTTCCAGCTTGGTTATGGACTATGACTAAAGCTGTTCTGGCTATGCTCATACAGTCGGAACCAAAGCTTACTTAAGGTATGTAACTAGCTTGGGTTTTTAAATTGAATACATGGTGGCTTATTTTTTATAGAACATGCTAGTTTTGTTCTTTGTTTTTTCTTATTTGTCTTAGGATAAGTTCATAGCATATAAACGATCAACTTAAATTATGACCCGTTAATCTCGATCATTAAGAATTTTTTTTTTTGGTCTTAATGTTATTTTGTTCTTGAATATGATATTGGCTATAGTTGAATGGTGTATTTTGTTTAATTGGTTGTACCAACTCGATTCAAATATATTTATTTGGGGTTTAGTAGTATTTGAACGCTATTATTTGCGTGCTTGATATTTTCTTCCCAAAAAATTTGAATGTTTTGTGGAATGTAATCCACTTGATCGACTATTAATCATCGGTAGTTTTCAAAACATATGTTCAAATAAAATCACATGTATTCCAATTTTTTTGTGGAAGAACTTCAATTTTTTTTTATTTGAGTTCGGAAAACTTTCATTTCTCTACTTCATACATAATACTAACGAATCCTCGGTATATGTTGAAGTATGACAACAAGAGAATTAATTATATTTTAGTAATATATTCAACCTAAAGTAAGTGGTTGACATGTGTAGTGAGATTCTCTTGGTCTATTGAGATAAAGAAATTTCTCAAATTAAGCTAAATGTAGCAAAATTGAAAATGGAAAAACCCGAGTAATGAGGGTTAGACATCTGGACTCATATAAAGCATGTGAAAATGGACATATATATCATGAAAATATATATATATATATATATATTATTTTTTCCTAGCAGTAATGACACCAAAGTATAGGTATCATTTGAACATGGGATCAGCTAAAATGTAATTCTAGCTCTCATCATAAATAAAAGAGTTGGAAATGCACCTGGTCATAGGTGTTGGTATATACAATATAATGTGTATGTGTATCATAGTAACAACCAATTTTCACATCAACTTTAATGGCAACAAGAACTTTGCCTGTCAATTGACTATCTTATCGAGCGCAGCACTGCTCATATTTTTTTTTCAAGAAAGAACAAAGACGTAGCAAAATCTCTATATGTACCGAGAGATAATTACACCTTGTTAAATTCCACAGAAACCCATGCAAGTGGATATCATGTGGAACATCACAATGATGAGAATGTAATTGATTGCATCTTTTGTAGTCTCTAATATATTTGGAAGGAAATATATCTTAGAGAAACTAATGAGTCAATCTAGTGAAATGTGAATCACATAGTATGTGGATTATTGAATCCATATTGGCTCCGACAATGAAATGTTGGGAATTGACTCATATAGACTTTACCATAACCATAAAGGCAATTTGGTTGTGACATGATGTTTCATTTTGAAAGGAATCAGACGTACATCATTGTGTTTGAGTGAACGAGACAATGGGAAAAAGATTGACAGAATGCGAAGTGACGACATATATTTCAATAAGTGTTTTCTAAAGTACTAGATGCACAACCCCCCTCCCCATTATGCTTTTAAGTAAGAGAGCATGTCACTCATTTCATAAAGTCTTCATTAAAATAGGATTGAGACCATCCTAAGATGTAAATGAGTGAAAATTACATATTACAAAGAAAACAAGGTGAAATTTAGAAAAATATTCATGCGAGAATGCGGACCATTAAAGTGACTTATGGCTCACGGTGAATGTTTTGACATTTGGACTAGTTATAGTTCCAAAGAAATTTGTGTTTAAAAACTCCTAGCACATATTACACAATACAAACTGCAAAGGCTCACCACCCTTATTAATGCTAGAGAATTTACATCAAAGGACTTGATGAATATTGCATGTTTAATAAGATCAATATAGAGCATCTTATACCCACTTGGTCTCGCGAGAGAACTACCATTAAAGGTTCTGAGATGGTGCCTACGGAATAGGTTATGCGTACCAACCTATCTTTTATTGCTTTGGGGATATGCATTATTACACGCACCTTACTTAAGTCGTTTTAGAACCCAATACTAGTCAACCTTTTTGCGTACCCAGTTGGTAGCAGGATATAAGCCTAACATTCGTGTTCTTACGCATTTTGGTTGCACTATATATGTGCCATTACGACTCCACATTGTACTTATGATGGGTCTTTAAAACTATTAAGTAGTTATGTTGGAAATGAGTTCCCAACAATTATCCGCATTTAAAACTTTTGGCGGGGAGATCTCTTACAGCTAGATTTGCGGGTTATCACTTTAATGAGGCAGTCTTCCCGTTGTTAGGGGGAGATAAGAAAAAGTATTTTCTAAGGGAATGACAGGAATTGTCGTGGTGTGTTCCCACTATGTCTCATATTGATTCTTGTACTCCACAAATGTAAATGTGAAGTGATAAAGAAGACATTCGATTTTCAAAATGTACAACGATGTTGCTAAAGTGATGAGATCATACATACCACCAAGAAACCTACCTGCAAAGTTAGAAATCCGAAATCGCGATATACACCATAGACTAAGGTGTGCAACTACACTCGGTGGAAGTGTGGTTGAGGCCGTGGCTCCATAAAGGAAGTTGGAGAGACCACTTGGTTCGATCATTCCTCACTAGAAAGGAAGTAGGTGAGTAAGGCACAACTTATTTATATCATGAGAAATCATCTCATAAGATTGTCTCGAATATGTTCATGAATCAAGGCGGAGGGGGCCGAAGTTTTAAACGATTTTAGAGAACAATAAAATCTTGATGGATTATGAGAATGCATATGAGTCAATGGAAGGACCATGCATGAAAAATGATGATATAATCCATAAATAATTCTCCAGAGATAGAGCACAATGAGATCGAACCATGCATTATTTTGATTAATTTCAAATAAATAGCATATTTGGCCTCGCAATCCAGCGGAACTTAGTTCTTTGAAAAATATACGGTATTTGGTGTGGTAGTGCTAAGCAACCCCGGTGTAAAGCACTGTGGGACATATGAGGTTATTTGTCACAAAGTGTAGTGAGAAGAATGAGGTCTTAAAGTATAAAGAATCACCTTGTGGCGCGAGATTTCTCACAAACCCTGGATCGCTTACTCTTTTGAACATCATAATGTTCACTTAATTAGTTGCTTGGTAGTTTCAAAAGAACTTGAAACATAGTAGATGTGGTTATATCTCTGGAGATTTAGACTCAAAGATATTTTCAAAAGTGCATGATGGTCTTTTGCTTCCCAAGTCGAATGACTCTAAACCACGGAGTGTGTTTGCGATTACACTTGAACACTCACTTATTGATTTAAACAATCGGACGGATGTGGTATACCCGTCTAAGTGACTATTTATTTGGGAAGGGATAAACAAGTAAGGTTTCGTACCATGCGTATTAAATAAGTTCCTGATTCATAATTATATCTATCTATGTCGACGGTATGGACATGATAAGTACTCTTAATGGAATAAGAGATCTTACAAACTATTTAAAATCTGAATTTGAGATGAAAATCCAGGGAAATCTCGATCTTATATATGTTCTAAACTAGAAGACCGAGCTTGTGGTATGTTATTCCACCAGTTTGCATATGTCCATTGTCAGACAATTTAACAACGACGTGCATGCTGCTAGCACTCCCATGATTAGTCGAGTTTTAAATGTACATAAATGACCAATTCGTCTACAGGAAGATGACGAAGTTGGATCGGGAGATGAACTTTCCTTATCTAAGTAAAATAGACGCATTATTGTACTTAGCATAATGTACTCGACCAAATATTACATCCTCAATTAACTTGTTAGCTAGATATAGCTCGGGCCTTGACAACAACGTCATTGGAATGGTATAGTTAATGCAATCATGTACTTAAAAGCAACCATTGACATAAATTTGTTTTATCCACATAAAGATATAAAAAGAAATGCTAATGAAAGTGCAATCCAAAGGTTGTTGATTATGAAGGAACAATAATCTATTCTCAAACAAAAGTAATCGGGAGATACGGTAGACTATTTTTCTAGGTCATTACCGGATATTCAATTTCGAAAAGTACATGACTAAATTAATAGTATGGAACAACTCGAAAGTAATCGGGGGAGATGCGGCATCGGGGGAGGATTGAGGATATGATGTCGACATATGTTACGAAGTGAATTTGTGTTGTACTCTTTTTCCCTTCGATCGAGAATAGTTTTTTCCCAAGGTTTTGTCACTCGACAAGGTTTTTAGTGCGACAACATTAAAAACATCATGCATGTTGAACGTTGAAGACATAAAGATCGCGTTGATATTATTGAAAATATACGAATCAAAGAAATGAAACACGATAGTACGTGCTTAAGCAATGTAACTTCCATAATCAACAACATGGTTCTATAAACATCCAAGTCACCAAAGTAAAGTGTGATAAACTCCTTTTGACGCATTAGACTAATGAAAATTGTCGACATCGGGGGAGCATCTAATGGTGTGTTGAACTCTTTTCCTTCTTTAGAGGTTACTTTTTCCCACAAGGGGTTTTGTTGCTCGGCAAGGTTTTTAATGAGACAACAACAAACACAGGGAACATAATTTTTAATTAAGGCTATTGTCTTTCCCACGAGGATTTTATGCCTTAGGAGTTGTGAAACAACTAGTCAACTTGTGAGCAAAATGATCATACGCAACAAATCACCTTTGTTTGCATCGCATGTCACGTTGTACTATTTTCCCTTCATCAAGGTTTTATCCCACTTTGGGTTTTCCTTGTCAAAGGTTTTAATGAGGCAATGTACACATATCCAAGTATGTTCTAAGTTTAATCCGGTGTGTACTCTTTGTTTTAGCGAGGCAATTAACTTAGACTCATCGATCTTTAAAGATCTTATTGCATGTGACGAACTATATGTAAAATACGAGACAACATGTGATGTGAGAGAGCTGTACCAGGTTTTATCCTTTGGGTTTTTACTTGTCGAAGTTTTAAATGGGGCGATTGATTTCGGCACAAGCCATCAAGGAGAGGACGTCATTTGAAGAAATACATTCAAAGCACTATATGTGAAGCACTATGTATAAAGTTTTGTTATTGAGTAGCACAAGGGGGAGTGTTACATGGATGGCGATCCATGGGTTATCCATTTATATGTATATAATCAAAATACAAAACAAAAGCTAGGCTAAGTTTTGCTGTCGAGTGGTGGTCGGGATTTGTCCGTGGAAAGATAAATCAAGGGTTGTGGTTCTCCGACCACCCCTACAACTCGCACACGTGGCATTAATTCCAATATTATGAATGAAAAATGAATACTCAAGTCAAGATATGGAATTTCAAAAATTATAATGGGGAGGTTCGAACTCGTGACCTATTGTGTCATAAGAGTGACCTCTAACCGGTGTTCCACCTTGGTTGGAATTGATAGAAAAGATAAATCAACAGTGGTGGTTTGTTCAACTTAAATACCATAATTGCTTTATTAATTAGTGTTTCACTAATTGCACATAATAAATAATCTATTCATTATAAAGTGTTTTATTAATTAGTGTTTCACTAATTTCTTATAATAAATGACTAATCATTTTTTAATTATAAATGTTTTCTTAATTAATTATAATATTTATTTCTATTAATAAGTTATTTTGATAAATAGAATCAATAGACATTTTGCGACAATGAGTAGTAGAAGAGGTGGAGGCCGAAAGATTAGTGGTGGTTAAGGCGGAGCCAAAGCACAATTATATTTATTTTTGTTCTTTTATCGTAAAATGGGATACAAAGTCCATTTTTCACCTGTATCCAACCTCATGATTGCAATAAAATTGATTGAAATACAAAAAAAAGAATATATACACGGAAAAAAAAATAATGAAACTAATCAATTGACGAAATTTTGTTCAATCTAAACCTCATATATGGCATTTGTGATTGAAAATTAGAATTGCGTCCAACAACCTAATGGGATGGGCGACAGTGATGGTGGCAGTGGTGGAGTCAAAAATTGACATTGAGGAGGCCTCTTTTAAAAAAAAAAAAAAAGAAACATGTAAACTTTGGTGGACTAAACCATAAATATATATGGACAAAGTACTATTTATAAAATAAACTAAAAATTTATGAAGTTATTAAAACTTTAAGGGGGTTAGAGCCGGGTTAGTCAACCCTTGGCTCCGCCACTAGGTGGTGGTGGATAAAAAAATGGATTCATATGGTTTTATGGTGGTGGCGGGTATTGGTGAATAAAAACATATTATGCTAATTTCGTAACGCCACAAAATGTGTAACGTTATATTATAAAGTATAAAACGTGGTTGATCATTCTAATGTTAAAATAAACTCGATAAAACACATGTACATTTTAAAATTGGTGCAATCAATTGCCATGTTATGTAATAACTAAACGAACGACACGAATCAAGATCGAACATATGAAATTATTTATTATAGATTTCTTATGTAAATAGTTGTCGGGATTTGTCCTTGGCAAAGATAAATGATTAATTAAATTTCTATTATAAATGTCCCTTTAATAATCTAACATAAATACATAAATTTACTAAAAACTATATTAATTCTAATGGTGGTAGTGGAAGTAGGGTTAGTATAAGCGGTGACGGGTGTTTGTGAATGGTGGAGGCGGTAACATTACTATTAGTGGAAGAAATAGTGGCGGTGGATGGTTTTATGGTGTTGCGGGTATTGATAATAGTAGTGTATAACAATAGTTTTGCTTTTTAGTGAGTTTTATTGTATTGTGAAAGATGTAATTGGTTGTTTTTAGCACGATTGATAAGGACAAAAACCAAATTTTCGAGGATGATAATTTAACGATAATACAATATGAACATGACATTCGATCATCAGAAGTATTATATAAAGGCAATTGGTGTACCCGTGTAAGAGAACATTATCGCCTCTCTCAAGTACTATTACATTCTTTTTCCTAAAAGACCATCAATGTCGAGTTGTTTCACGACAACTACCTACAAAGACAACAACTTTCACTCAATTCGAGATATAAAACCTTATTTCTAGGGAAGATGTATTTGCATTCTAAAATATTTGTTTGAAAATTATGTTTGTTCTTCAAAATCATCATAAAAAACTCTAAATTTAAGCCTCCGATGTTTATAGAATATTTTTATATTTTACATTCTCAAATCATGCGATCTCTTGATGACAAATCAACAATATCAAATTACGGATCAATACGTATAGGTTTCATTCTTTGGGTTAGAAGGTAGAGTAGACACGAGATGGTTAGATCACTGAGAACATGACTGAGAATACTTCAATAATTTGGTCAAGAGATAAGGTCAAAAATTTAAGATTAACTTTCTATATGACTAATTAGATCAGCCGATAGGAGCTGACTAAAATATGGATTAATAATAATTTTCACGTAAGACAATTGCAAAACATAGTTTGGCTAACTCTACCTATGTAAAGAGTGGTCAAGATTTGTCCTTCCTCAATTGCTATGTTATGTGAAAAGAAGGTGATATCTAAGATTGAGTTATAATTTAAATCTATTAGATTGATACCATTTACAATTGGATGCCTTGAAAAAATTGACGTGTTGTTATTATTATTACAGGCAAGGGATACATTGACCACACTTGCGCAAATAGCTCACTTCGTAAATGATTGGTGTTGCCTATACCCATCTAGAATGCAACGAGGAATTTGAGGAAACAAGGCACCAGAAGCAGTGTTCGGAGTATTTTGGATATAGTAACTTAGACCCGATGTAATACTTATGTTTTTTTTTTTTTTTTAGTTTTTGCACAATCTATTTATTTAAGAAAAATGAACATTGTAAATACATAACATCAACATAAATTAGACAGATGCGTTTGACAATAATGGCTGCGATGGTTCGAAAACGGCAAAAGAAAGGAATTATTGTAGAAGAATTGTTGGGATATACAACGGATTACTTGATACGAATGAAAGAGGTATAACTATTTCGATTATGAAATCACATAAAGTTCATGAGAAGATGACATCAAGTTTAAAGTTAGTAACACACATAATATGGATAACTAAAATGTTAAAAACAAACAAGATATATAAACTTTGAAAGCCAGTGGGACTTGAAGAGGCCAATTTTGAAAACTATAGTCTTAGAAAGCAACGATCCACAATACCATAATTTTTTTATAAATATTCAACGTAGAATATGTCAACTTTTGGTAAAGGATCTATTGACAATCTATTAATTTGAAATAGAATCATGGAGTACAATATGTGTTCAAGGTTCTTTATGAGGTAATGTGTCGCCAGATTGTATTCCAAGTGAAGGTAGGAACATACGGAAGTGACAAAATGTCCAAGACTTTTGAAGTTACTAAAGCCTTCGTTAAGAAGAATTGTTGGGCACAATACTTTGTTGAAGATTTAATGGCAGAGGTTCTCATATATACAATCCCTTCGAAAAGGTAATGGGTACACATTTTAAACATTATCATCTAATGGGTGTTGAAAAATTATAGGAAAATCGTGTCACATTGGATAGTTTGTATCATTCGTTCGATGCAAAAAAAATACTATTCTCTGCCTATTTGGAGGATCGACAACATGACCATGATACATGAGTCAGCGGGAGCGAAATAGGAGCATGTGGAGACTTTTATGGACGATATTGATTAGTTGATTTTCGAGATGAGCGCTGGCCGACGACATATTTTCAAAAAATATTTAAACTTCCATATTCATGTAGAGCATTATCTCATTATAAGCAATGAATGAACCTAAATAAAAAAGTGTCCCGGAAGTTAAGATTATATTTCTTCGTTTGAGCAAATCTCCGTGGTAAAATATTAAAGGAAAAAACAAAGTAAAAAAGAGGAAAATCCTAACTATTTTTATGGCAAACAAATATTAAATCATAAGGAGTTGATAAGTATTCGGGACACAAATTATACGATATATTAAAAATGAACTAAAGCATCATGGCGTCTGTCACATTACGGCACGGGTTAAAGGGCTAGTCTCCTTATAAAGCATAGCATGGACAACTTAGCCTATATAAAGAGCGGTCGGATTCATCTCTCGAGAAAGCTAAATCTATGGTTGTGGTTATTTACATCATTATTGTATCATTAATTTCTTAGAATAAATACTTAATTAATCTCTTATCATAAATGTCTTATAATTATCTTAATAAATATACTTCATTAAATAAATAATAAATTTGTTAATTAAGAAACATAATAACTTTTAAAATTCTTTTTATCCAATTCCTTTTTTCTAAATATATTTTTATTAAATAAATAATAATTATATTAATAATTATATCAATAGAAATTAGGGATAACCGGGGGTGGTGTTTGAGAGTGGTGATGCATGGAGTTGGTGACGATAGTGATGGTGGTGGAAAAGGTAGTGGTAATGAGTCGTTCCGGTGGCGGTGGTGCGCAGGGTTCGGTCTTATCGTAGTGAAAAAATGTTTATTGTATGTCGTTGGAACAAAAATAACATTATTACGGAAGTTGTGGTTGATTTTTTCAAGAGGGTCTCACTTCACTACATGCTTCACTCGGTGGTTTCTTCGAGACATATAATTCGGTCAACCTACGTGAGAAACATAATAATTAAAAAATATGAAAAACAATTATCGGAGTTATATAAAGCCAACAAAAAAAAAAGGCTAAAATTGACATAATCTTTCTAACTTATTATGGACAATTGTCATTTTTATTCTTGCAATAGATACATCTAAGGTTGTAAGTGTTTCTCATAACTAATGATTAAAAATTTATCTAACGTCTAAAATTTATTTAGCAAATTACTAATTTTTCATTTATCTTGCATAACAACCATTATATTAATTTTCCATGGTAGACGTTGCATCAAAAACGATAATAACTAAATTATTCTATTAACAAATATTTTTATTAAATAATGATATTAAATATAATTCGATTAACTAATGTCTAAATTGGCCAACATTTATTAAGTGGATCACAATGGTGTAAAGGAAAAAACGTTGTCGTGTGGTTGGAAATGGTGATGGAAGCTATTTCAGTAACAACAAAAATGGTGGATGGTGTTTTGTAGTGTAAGTATTGGTGACCAAATTGCACTAAAGTGAGTAATTTCGCATCGTCTCACATATTTCTTATTAAATGGTAGAATGTTATTTTTGTTCAATAATGATGGATAACATAGTCTATTGGCATTAGGTCAAGTGGTTAACCATTTGACTACTAGCTATATTTTAAGCGAGCGAATAACCTCACATTTAGAAGATCAATGTCGTGGATTGTGTGTGATTTTGAAGAATTGGAGATATATATTTTTCGAGTCGAATGGGTTGACATTTGAAATGGCTTAACGCTTTATAATACAATGACGGGATAAATGAATTAGTATTTATTTATGTTATTAGGATTATAAAACATACAATGTAATGTATTGTAGAGTCCATTACGAAGTTTTAATCTTTTGGACCATTTTAAAGGGGACAAAATCAACAAGAATCTTGACATTGTTAATACGTACACAATTATTTACGGACAGGAATGAGTTCGAGTGTTTTAAAAAAAATTAACCTACATTAGTTCGATATTTTGGTTTTACACAGTCACTAAAATAAGGAGAGATGCACAAGGAAATCACAGATTTCAAATGATTGATAATATTTTTTTGTCTTTGCAAACTATAAAACATATCAAATATCGTTGGTTTTTTTGTGCAAGAACATGTGAAAAATAATTACGATTGGAGTACGGCTCGGGAAGATACATTATTTGGGAGAATGTCAAACTATCAAACATATGGAAGGAATCATATATGAATCGTGATGAAAGATTAGGATCAAGAATAAAAATATCTATTGATTTTACATTCACTTTATAATGACAAGTAAACTCCATAATTAATAAAAATACTAAATTTAATATCCAGATGAAAATATGTCGTGCGCGTTTGACGCGAATTATAGT
>JAJJWW010018324.1:0-12519 GCA_023531295.1 Papaver armeniacum
AAAAACCAAGTGTTGTCATCAAGATCCGAAAATCACCATTCTGACACAAGTCATAAACAACCAACACCTTCACAATCTCAACACCTTCTTCGCTTCTCCTAAGATCAACCCCATCTCCTTCACTTTGTCACCAAGCAAGTCCTGAACAGCCATTCCTTGGTTAAGGACATTTAATTGTACAGATTGATCTTTGAATCAAAATCACTCTGCAAGGCATTTGTTTAGGGTTTAGATTCGTTTCTCATCCACACATACCCAAATTTACCAAAAACCGCAGAAACAGTTTTCACCCATAAACAAATAGCTAGAATGGAATTTGGTGACATTCAAGATAACATAAACATGTTCAGGATAGTCAGGTCAATGATAATCAACATGCTTGAATAATATGTCATACTAAGAATATTGAAAAAATGGTTCAACATTCAAACTGAATTATATTGATAAAAATCTAAAGGTAAATTTTCTACTGACATAGATTATAATACTAGATATTTTCATTCTCTTGTAAATAAAAGAAGTTATAGAAACAACATTGATGCACTGCGTGATAATAATGGTACTTGGTATAATGATAAAGATGGTATTAATCAACTGTTAACTAATCATTTTTCCTCTTTTGGGGGTTTTACCGGTCCTTTTTTTGATTGTATTTCTACTATTCTCACTCATATGGAAGTACTCCTTCTAAGGAGGAAATTGAATCTATTTTCAAAAGCATGTATGCTTAGAGCTTACCTGGTCTGGATGGTTTCCAAGCAGGATTTTATCAAACTCAATGAAAACATGTTGGTGGTGATGTTATAGATGTGGTTCAAAGATTTTTTGATTTTGTATTTATGCCTAGGAGTATTAATAAAACTTATATTTCCATGATCCCTAATTAAGTGTAAGGACCAAAAACACCACCTGATTTTAGGCCAATTTGACTTTGTAATACATCTTATAAGATCATATCCAAAATTCTAGCTAATAGAATTAAGAGCTTCCTCAAAAACTTGATATCTTCTTATCAGTCTGCTTTTGTTCTTAGTAAGTCTATTCATGACAATATTATAGTTGTCCATGGAATGATACATACCATGAAACAGAAAGAAATTTATAGTGGCACTATGGATCTTAAGCTAGATCTCTCTAAAGATTTTGATAGGTTAGAGTGGAGTTTCCTCATTAATATTCTGAAGAAAAAAAATCGGTTTGTGTGGCAGTTTTTGTAATTTCATTCATCAATACCTTTCAACTACTAGTGTAGTATTTTGCTTAATGCCTTGTCAGGAATATAACTCTCTAGAGGTTTAATACAAGGAGATCCACTCTGTCCTTATCTTTTCTATTATAGCTACATATATCTTTCTAGAAGATTTCATATTATTGAAACTAATAAAATCTTCCATGGAGTTAAAGTTGCTAGAAAAGCCCCTTCCATTACTTATATATAGTTTAGATGATATCCTCATCTTCACTAAGGCAAATATGGAGAATGTTAATGGTATTTTTGACATCATAAAGAACTTTGGTATGTTTTCTGGTCAACTTCTTAATTTCTAAAAAATCGTGTGTCTATTTCAGTAAGAATATGAGTCCGGGTGCTTGTGAAGACTTATCCAAAGCTCTTATCAATATGAGCATTGTAAAGGACTAAGATACCTATCTAGGAGTTCCCCATCTTTTTGGTCAGAATAAACAAAAAAAATTCACTCCCATTGTTCAATCTTTTGAGGCTAGATTAAACAATTAGTGTAGCATTTCTCTAAACCTATCTAGAAGAACCACTATGGTTAAGTCTGTTTTGAATGCTCTTCCTACACATCAAATGGCTATTTTAAAATTCCAAACAATATTATTACCAAACTTGATTTTCTGCAAAGGAATTTTTGGTGGAGTCATAAATGTAATAGAGGTATTTGTTTCATATCACAGATTGGTCTTTGTACTTATATAGCGTTAGGTAGTCTTGCTATTAGAAACTTGAATTTTTTTAATCATGCTTTAATTGCTAAACTTGCTTGGAAAATTTGCAAAAATGCTGATGATCTGAGTTCTAAAGTTTTAAAGATAATGATTTTTTTTTTTTTGCAACATGATAAGTTTAATGAGAATTGCTCTTGGATTTGGAGAGGGATCAACAATGGTTTAACTTTAGTTAAAAATAATACATGTTGGTTTATTAGGTGTGGCACAAAAGTTAAAATTTGGCTTGATAATTGGATAATGGGTTTCCAACAGCCTCCTGAGTCTGCTAGTACTGCCGATTTTTCTTGTGCTTACGCTTTTGTCTGTGATATTTTCTTACATGATACGGAATGCTGATTTAACTAACACTTTATTTTTTGATGAAACTGCTAACATGATTTTAGTAATGCATGTTCCTATTAGGGGTGATGATAGATAAAAAAAAAGGTTGTCTTTCTGTGATAACACCTTAGTTAATGTTCAAAGCACCAATCAATCTAGTAATCCCCTTATTAATACCCCTGTATAGAAATTCCTCTGGAAAACTAAACTTCCTTACATAGTTAAATTATTCATATGAAAATTTCTTATGAACATTGTTCCTACTAAGGAAAATTTTTCTAGGTATATATATATATATTCATTGTGTCATGTGTCATGTGTAACTCCTATGAAATTGCTGAGCATTTTTTTTATTGATTGTCCCTATACTAGGTCAATTTGGTTGGGTATTAGTGTAATCTCTCTCAGGTTCTTAAGGCTCATACTGATGTGCTTCACTGGATTGTAAGTTAGTTTTCTCCAGGTAGTACCTTTAATGTAGTTACTCCTAACCAAATGGAGTATATCCTCTATACTCTCATGATTACTATCTAGATGATTTGGAAGGGTCAGTGTACTGGTATCTTTCAAAATATGAAACCAAACAGAGTAATAACTATACAGTGTATCAAGCTCCTAGATAATCAACGATGTCCAGTTACCGACACTCCTAATAGTTTGCAGACTATTTATACATCTAGCATTGCTAAAAAATAGGATCCCTTGATATTAATGTTATGAAATAAATGCGAGCGCTTTTACCAAAAAAGAAACATGAAATGCAAGAATCAGACTAATACTATGTGATTGTGCAGGATCATGGTTTGGAGCAAAAGGCCAATTATTTGATGGGAGGTTGAATCTAGGACAAGCAGTTGAGCAGCTGGAATGTATAGCACTAAAAGTTGCAGTTGAATGGGCCAGTACAACGGAGTTAGAGAAAGTTGTTTTTGAATCAGAAAATAAACTTCTAATAATGTCTGTCAAGAAAACTGATCCTTGTGTTCATTCCACAAACCATAGTTTTATTTTAGATATTTAGTCGTTTTTTAGACACAAGCCTTTATGGTTGTGTCAATCAGTTAGTAGAGATAAAAATGAGTTATAAATGACATTGTTAAGAAAGCTAGGATTAGAGGCTCTAGCTTTGAGTATTATGAAACTTTCCCTGCTGATATCAATACCTGAATCAGTAAGGATAAACTCTTTGTATAAAATTCTTTTTTGAATTCAAAAAAATAAAAATGAATGCATTATAGTCAATAAAATCCTTTTTTAGTTACAAAAAATGCATTATAGTCACCAAAATCTAGTCTGTTTATTCGTCACAATCTAACACATAAAATCTTGTTAGATATTCTAAGAATGGGGCCCGTCAGCGACATGATTGCTATAGGCAGTTACTAACGTTAGCGCGCTGGTATCATTTGAGCGATCCAATGTAAGGATTGCTTATAATTTTTTTACTTGTATGAAATTGTACGAGGGCCTCTAACGCTGGTACCATCTTTTAGCCATTGTGGTCAACGGATCCTACTTCATAAAAAATGTCCATTTATCATTTGAGTTGGGCTGCAAAATCACGAGTCAAACAGAAATTTTGGGCAACCATATTGTTTTATATAGACTCTTCCCCGTTAGATAGCAACTTTTGGATTTCTGAAAGTAAAAATGTATGGAAACTACGTCGGATATAAGATTTAAAATTACTTCGAGGAAAAAAGTTAATTTTTTTGTTAAGTAAAAAATGTTTTGCTTATGACTTTTTCTTCCGGTATTTAAGGACCCGATAAAAGTAAAAAGAATGCCTCACGCAAGAATGACCGAGGCTCTACCACTGAGACACTAAGCTATAGGAGCATCTTCTAATGCAAGGGGTCAAGGTCTTGAAATTGCATGGCACCTAGGATTTAAGACCTTGTCCACCAAATTTTCATCTCCAATCATAAATAAAGATGACATGGCTAAGTGGTGGTAAAGGTGAAAGTCTAAATAAGACTTTCTTCATGACCTTGGGTCTTAAGTCCACATCACCTAATGGTTCGGGCCCGTAGGAAGAACATTCACTTCTATTTTGAATGGTTCAACGCCGGTTGTCAACTAGCTTAGATCAACTAGTTTGATCTGTCAAGTTATTGTTCCATTTAAAGGAAAAGTGGAATTTTTTCGTTGAACCATTTAGCGCAAACTCGTTGTTTCAGCATGCCCATAGAACTTATGAGGTTTTCCTACCTGCCAATCTAGATATTAGATTAAAAGACCATAGAGCTTAGCCCAAACGGCAAAAAAAGACTCTTTTTCGCTCCGGAGAGCTAGTGGTGGTACTTAGAATCAATTGAAACAAAAACAAAGAATGGAACAGACGGGACAGCCCTGCCATATAAGCGGATAAGCTACCTTAAGGCCACACCAATAAGGAGGCCACAAACCGAAAAAATCTTTAGATTTTTTTTTTAATTTATGCCTTAGATTAGTAGTGCTGGACTACATCCAAATTCTTTAAATTGAAGTGGATTTCAAGAATTACAGTGGTTTGATCCGCTTACCTCCCGATGGGAGATGCCAACCACCGACCATCACTTTGGTGATGGGCGATCTTTTAGATTTCAAATGATAGAAAAAGGATATATTGTCAAACTTATCCAATACATGGGGCATAATGGAGAAACATACTTGCAAGGGGCCATTAATAAAAAAATTAGATTAGTGAGGGACCAAAAGAAAATTGAAATTCTTTATTTAAACACTCTCTGCTTAATAGGGGCCACCAGAAAATTTGGCTTTAGGCCTCAAAACATAGGACCGGGCCTGGGAACAGTAATTACTCCAAATTCTACAAAATGTAGAGACACGAGTGAACTAAAACAGATCCATCTCCAAACTTTGGTATCAACAAAGTAAGTTTCTCTACTAAATTCAATTCATTAGATTATTCAGTCCAAGTATTCAATAACTGTCTTTTCCCAAATGTATTTGTTTACAATATAACAGATCAAAAAAAAAAAAAAAAAAAATTTGTTTACAATACATTAGATTGAGTGTTTCTTACAGAAAAATCATAAAAAAACATGCATTTTTTGTTTATAGTTCTACGAGGGTTTCACCTAATAATTTCACATTTACATTTCTTTTTAAATCATGTCAGTCTTATGATGATCTTGATACTGGGAGAGAGTTACATGCCCATGTTGTGAAATTTGGATTTGGGAGTCATGTTTTTATTCAGAATATTGTTCTACTCCAAGTGTAGTAAGAATGTGGGTTGTGCATTAAAGGTGTTTGAAGATATGACTGAAAGAGATGCTGTTTCTTGGAATTCTATGGTTTGTGCTAATATGAATCATGGTGAGATGAAGTTGGCCATTGAGTTGTTTAAGTATATGGAAGAGAGAAATGCTGTTTCATGGAATTTGGTTATTAGTGGTTTGGCCAAGAGAGGAGAAATGGAGCCGACGAGATTGTTGTTTGATGAGATGATAACTTGGAATGCTGTGATGAAGAATGCAAGGTTGGGGCTTGATAATGAAGTATCCTGGAATGCTATGATTTCTGGTTATACGAGGAATGATGATGTGAAGAATGCAAGATTGATTTTTGATCGAATGTGAAGTCTGTAGTTTCTTGGACTGCTATGATTTCAGGATATGCTAAAGTTGGTGATGTTGGAATAATGAACAACCTTTTGATTTAATGCCAGTTAAGAATGACATTTCTTGAATCCGATGATTGCGGGTTTTGTTCAGAGTCATAAATTTGATCAAGCATTGGAAGTTTTTTCACAGAATGTTGCTGTGAGGTGAATGTAAGCCGGACGAAACTACTCTATGAGTGTTCTTCTGCATGTACACTCCTAGGTGCTCAAGAACAAGGAAAATGGATCAAATCTTATATTCAAAAGCGGGATGTTGAAATTTCTACTTCACCGGGAATGCCTTGATAGACATGTTTGCAAAATGTGGTGATCTTGAAAGTGCAATTTTAATGTTCAATCAACTGAGAAAGAAGTGCATTATCACATGGACATCAATGGTTGCAGGCTTAGCCTTTAATGGGCAGTGTAAAGAAGCTTTAGCTCTTCTTCGATGAGATGTGTGGAAAGAATACAACCAGATGATGTCATCTTCATTGCTGTTCTCTCCTGTTGCACTCATGGGGACTGGTTGAAGGACAGCTTGATTTTTAGTCAAATGGTGAAACAGATAAACATTGTTCCTTGAATTGAGCATTATGGATGCATGATCGATCTTCTTAGTCGAGCAGGAAATTGGAGGAAGCATACACGTTAATTATGAGTATGTCAATGAAGCCAAATGCGGTTATTTGGGCTACATTACTTGGCTTTTGTAAGTTGTATGGACAAAGAGAGATGTTAGAGGTTGTGACAAAAAGATCCTCGAACTGGAGCAGCAATGAAGAAGGAGGTATCGAGAAAGTTCCTGGTAGTAGCTCAATTCAACTGAAAAATAAAGTTCATGAGTTTCTGGTTAAGGATACCAAATAGGATGGAGATCTTTAAAACTTTAGATTCTCTCTATGATCAGTTGAAAACAATTGTAATTATGGAAAAGAGAGAAAATGTGCTTCTTGGTATGGCTTAATATGCAGGATTCATATGCGGATTACTTGAGCAGATAGATGGTGCTAAAAGTTATTGTTCAACTGAGAAGAAGTCTTTCTGTTTGATCTCCAAACAGCTACTTCAGACTTCAGAGACGAAGAAATTTTTCACGAAACAGCATACAGGGGTTGGTATAAGTGGCTAAAGAAATTTCCATTGATATTTCCCCAGAAAAATAATTCACGAATGGTAACCAAGAGTTCTCCATAGTTTAGTATACAAGTTTACTGAAGGCGTGGAAACTTCAAGGTAGACCTAAAAGAAGAAAAAGACTGCCACACAGCTGACAGCGGTTGTCGACATTCCAGTACAATACATACTCTAATGAAGACCTTCAGCTCTTTCGGTCATAACCAGCAGGACTTTTTTACATCAAACAATGTCCATTGTATGGTAAGTAAGAAGTTACAAATAACAGAAACTTGTAATATGTATGGTTCCTTAAGAGTCCAGTTGAGGCTCTAAAACTGATTGAGAGTGATTCAGTTTCTGACTTGTAATATCTGATTTCATCTAGGTCCATGTCAGATGTTGACTCCTCATCTTCTAACGCCTTCCAGGAGATGCTCTGTGACGGAGTGAAATTTGGTAATCCTGCCTTTTAAATGTGTCAAAATGTCACTCAAGCGTGAATGGTTTGTTCGAGGATGTGATCCGAAGCACAAGGAGTTATTATTCAAATCGATTGTTACATGGACACACTTTGAAGGCATGAACTTAATGAGACTCGCTGCTAGGATATGGTCATCCAATTGAGTCTATCCTGATTTATATGCTTGTTCGAAGGTTAGCTGCAATTTTTAAAATAGACTACTGTGTCGGTGGTTTTGCATAACATGAAACTAAACATTCACTTGAACAAACATAGACACTCACAACAAACCCCAAGAAAGAAAACCATAGACACCCATAGGCTGTATCAACTAATTACTAGACAACTTAAAGTGATCAAGGGCGGAAACACCGCCAAGTCCTTTCTTAAAGTAATGCTCAATGTATTCTTTCATCGTAATATATTTGTAAATAGGGATTATCCTCTGATAATATCTCTTTCAAAGGACCATAAATCTGTGTTGCCGCTGGATTTTGTATTCAGAAAACATGCCACTGATACTCTTGGTCCACTGCGATTGGCTAGTACCCTGTGTTCAGCGCTTTTGAACTTGTCATTGCTGATAAGCTGTTTCAATGGTAAGGTAAGTCTACTTAGGAAATTATGCAGCAGATAATGAGGGCTGCAGAACATAAAGTAGTTCGTATTAGTTCTAGCTTCTGAGTGAGAAACATTTATTTACCTGAAGAAGATCTCCGATGTTTACTATTAGAATTCCTGGGATGGGTTTTATTGTAACCCACTGATTCTGATGAAGAATTTGTAGTCCGCCAATATGATCTTGGAGAAGAAGTGTAAAGAAACTCGGGTCTGAATGCTTACTTGTCCCTAAGGTTAGTTCAGGTTCAGGGCATGCTGGATAGTAATGACCACTAAGTACATAGAAATCAGTAAAAATCCTTTTAAGGTGGTCTTGTTCTAATCCTAGAGCCTCCGATAACAACCCAGTAACTGTATCTGCCAATTTAAGAATATGCTTCCAATACTCAACTATTATATCTCCGAAATTAAGATGGGTGATAGATCAGCTTATGAAGAACAAAAACAGCAGTAAAGAACAATATTGGATTCAATTACAGAAGATAAGATTCTAATCCGGTATATGTGTCACCATTATAATACTAGAAGTAAACTGTCAGTAGAGGATCAAGAGGATCAGAATTTAATAGGTTACATCTTAAACTGTCTCTCCAGTTAGCATATTTTGATACATAGAGATAGAAATTAGTATAAAACATATGCATCCTGTTTTGGGATCACTTGAGTAAAATTGTTTCTTAATCTCTGTATCTTGTTCATGAAATCTTTTTTATACCTTTAATAATCTCATTCATTACAGTTAAGGAATTCCATGATTCACCAATCGGAAGAAACCCCAAGTCCCCGATGCACGTTCGAACTTCATCAATGGCTTCCTTTGCGCCGGGGCAATGGTCATCTCAAAATTGCTGTTTTCATCTTCAGTGTGATCCAACTCTTCAGTGAGCTCATCCAGTGGTCGAACGAACTTTCTAGGGATCTTACAATTCAATTCCTTTCACACCAGCTTTTGATTCTTCAAAGGCCTTCAGTTCTTTGAGCCGGTCATAGGAAGGCTGCTTTTTCTCCAGCTCCAGTAATCTCCATAATTTGATGGCCATGGTATCTAGCTGTATCTGCAAACAAGATCAGTTCTCTTGGAGTGGTTGAGAAGTGAGAGGCTTGACCAATCTACCTCAACAGTCTTTATGTTGCTTGTTATATAAGACAATTCTAATTGATTAAAATGAATATTTTTGTAAGATATCTTTTGATGCACAATAGGTGATGTTTAGAGTTTAGTCTTCCAATATCGACTAGTTACTCACTTATCAAGTGTCTGAAAGTAGAGATAAAGTTTAAAAAAAAAAAAAAAAAAAGATGATGCAAAAGATTAGAATGAGGGGATTTTTGTTGGAGAATGGAAAGAAGAAGCACATATCTCTGCACATGACTAGAGGCCGGGGATAAAATGAAAAATGAAAAAAATATAGCGCCCACCGTGGGGCTCGAACCCACGACCACAAGGTTAAGAGCCTTGCGCTCTACCAACTGAGCTAGACGGGCTTGTTGTGCTAAGGCAGTTTTTTTATCACTTAGTTATGTCCGTTAGCCGCAACTTAAGCGTCCCGCTTCTCGTGTCCCTATAAATGGAGACCTCTTTTTTTCCTAATTTGATTGGGGGCCAGATATTTTAATTGGGGGCCAAGTACTAGAGGACAAAAAAGGTCACCCAATCCTAATTTGGGTCATCCCTTATAAAAATATTTTCTAAATGGCTAAAATGCCCCTGCGTGATTAGTATTAAGATTTAATTAAGTTGATTAGTGTGATAATTTGTTTAGATAAAAATCAGGTTTTGGGATTAAAATTTGGGGAAATTTTAGTTTTGGGTTTTTTTTTTTTAGAAGAAGAAGAGTAGTTTTGAAAGGAAAAAACTAGGGTTTTTAAAAATGAGTTATTCAAGGGCATGAGGTTGGTGAAGGTTTAAACAATAACCATGATTGTGTTGATGGTGAGATTGTCTCTAATAATCCTATGGATTGGATGTTTGATGAAGAGATGTTAATGGAGGAAGCCATGAATAATGGTGGAAATGAAGATCCTAATTTCCAAGCCAAAATGAAGGAACCGATACTCCAAATGAAGAACCCGCACCTCAAAACAATCGTGTAAACCTCATATACTCTTGAAATTATCCGAATGGTGCTCAAGGGGTCGATTCGTGGTCACTATGGAACTACTTTTCCGAGTGAGGGTCGTTATAGTCGGGTGTTGTATACGCCATCGACCTCTAAAGAGTCGTCATTCATCGTTGACACACATGGTGACGACTTAACTCCGCAACTTTTAATGGTGATGAAAATCGCAAGGTGTGGTGTGTTAAACCATGACGACTGTTTATATTGTTCACTTTAGAGTCGTTAGTTGATTCGTTTAATACCTGCATTTACTCTAATCCAAACTCTGCGTATAAAAAGGCAAGTTTTTGTGTGTTTGAGTCGCCATAGGGATATACGATATCTTTGTGACCCTAACCAACCATTTATAATGTTCACCCAGAGTCGTTAACAAATAACAAAGGGTCGTCAAAACAGGGTCGTCATTTTCAACCTAATACGGTAACGACTCATTCTAGGGCAAAAAATGTTGAAGTAGCGAGAATTAGGGTCGCCATCTTCATCCTAATACACTAACGATTTTTCATAGAACCGTGATGCAAATGAAAAGTCGTTAGGGTTTTTCATTTCGATACTAACGACTCTTACACCGAAATTTCGATACTAACGAATACAAGGTGGGTTTAAGTTCACATACCTTCCAATTGGAGCCATGCTTTCTTGGGTTTTGATTTTGGCGACGATTACGCGGTGAATCGGTCAAGAAAAATATTTTCTTCAAAATAGTCGTTAATGGTGGTGGTGGAGAAGAGAACGGAGGGAGAGGAAGATGAAGAAGAGAAGCCTAATTAAGGTTTCTAATTAAGGTTAACTGATTTTTAATATTTAGTTTTAGGTATGGGTAAAACAATTTTTTTAATATCGGATTAATACGCCCTCAAAAAATTGGGGTGCAAATAAAAAGTTATGGCCCCTAATTAAAAATTTTGGCCCCCAATCAAATGAGGCTTTTTTTTCTTCAAAATTCAGGTATACCCAAACTAATTGGGGGTACAGTGAATAAGGCAAAATAGATTCATTTGAAAGTAAAATGCAAAGCCCTTTATCCATATATTTAGTAATGCATAATCTGTCCCGAATTAATTAGCAGAATTAGTTAAATTAATAATGTTAGACTAAATTTGTTAAGTAAATATTTCGATTATTGTTTTTGTTATATTTTAACTTATGAATTTTGTTAGAAACAAAATTGCTTGGAAAAAAATCGGTTTTTGAGAATTTTGTAACGAAAATGAATTACCTAGTGAAACACTTCTCAAAACGGAATCAACAGGGTTTTGTTGGTTTAATTCTTTAAATGACAGAAGGAATTCACAAAATGAATTACTCTAGTGAAACACTTCTCTAAATGGAATTGAACAAGGTTTTGTTGGTTTAATTCTTCAAATGACAGAAGGATTTCACATACTCAGAACTCAGGTAATGAAAAGTTGTCATGCTCGATTGCACAACAACATGCCGACCAGACACGGTCGTCATGTTCGTATAATAACAAAATGACGACTTTTAATAGTTAATCAAATGTTTTCATGTTTCATTTATTGCAACCATGCCGACTAATTATTAGATGTCATCACGGTTATAGTTTCACAAACATGATGACCAATAGCAAAAATGGACACAAGATATTTTGGATTTTGGCGGTTGGCGGTTGGTCATCGTGGTCTTAAATGCATCAAAGTGACGTCCATCACCTAGTCATCAAGGTTTTCAAACCCAACTTGACGACTAATTACAAAGTTGAGCATAGAAAAACCAGTTTTGATAGTCATTAGTCGGCGTGATTTAGATTTTCATAACCTACGACGGGCTAATCATAATCACAACTAGTCGTCAAGGTTTTGGGGTGAATACCATGATGAATTGCGGAATGTTACCCGAGAGATGAAAAGTCGTTACAATATTCATCGCAGAAGATGATGATAAAATTAAATATGTCTTCAAGGTAGATAAAGAGATACCTTGACGACATATAATCAGAAATTAACAATTTCGATTTTTCCGATCTCCTTTGACATTCAAACAACAAAAAATTTAGAGATCATTAGGTGAAGAAGCGAGAATGAATTGATTTGAGGTTGGAAAGGAGAATTAATTTCAAGAAAAACAACTAGGTATTAGGATTTGGCAAGGGTAGTTAGGTAACTTTACTACATTTTGACACCCTTAGCATTTCAACTAAGTCCATTTAAATTTTTATTTACCCCAATTAGTTTGGGTATACCCCAATCCCGTGAAGTTTCTTTTCTTTTTTGATTAATATATTTATCTTTTTAATGGGCTATATTTGTCATGATTGTTTTTTAATTCTTTTT
>JAJJWW010018325.1:0-17074 GCA_023531295.1 Papaver armeniacum
TCCTCATCTAAAGCCTAAAGGGTTGCAGAGGAAAGAAGCCAAGAAGGCGCACTACGCTCAAACTCCAAAAGAAGTCCACGGACTAACGAAACCCAATTCAAAGCTTTCTCTTATGACGGGGCAAAAGAAATACCTTCAAAAGATGATCTTAGGGAGTGACTCTTCACAATGAAGATGCAAGTCAAAACTTCACTAGTTGATGTTGTTATTGACCCGGGAAGTGGAAGAATTTACTTTCAAGTTCTTGGTGCAGATGTTAGGATTGAAAACTTTCACACATCCAAAACCATACCCTTTAGGATGGCTTCAAAAGGAAGGGGGCTTACAAGTTTTCACGCTGTGCACGTTCAAATTTTCTCTAGATGAGTCATATATTGACGAAGTTACATGCGACTTAGTTCCTTTGGATGTTTGTCGAGTGGTACTAGGTAGTCCTTACTTATGTGATAGAGATGCAACTCTACACAGAGGGAACAAAAGTACACCTTTACCAAAGATGGAGAAAGTTTTGTGATTCGGGCATTGATTCTCCTCTTGAGGGAGAAAGTTTGATCACATCCACTCAGCCTAAGTGGTTGGTGAATGCTAGCACAAAGTTCATTCTCCTTGTGATCCGTTCTCTTGAGGAGAAGCCGAGTAGAGTTTGTTTGGTAGCCTTGACTGCACAACAATATGATGACCTAGAAAGGTTGAAGTTGAAGTACAAGGATTTATTTTCGATGTCATGGGATTACCGCCAAAAGGAGTTAGAGCATGAAATCATGTTGACCGGGAGAGTTCTCTACCTAATGTAGGTCTTTATCGCACGACCGTATAGGAATCTAATGAGATCAAGAAACAAGTCCAAGAACTTCTAGAATTAAGAATGATAGTGCCAAGTGCTTCACCTTGTGGATCAGCGGTGTTGTTGGTGCCAAAGAAAGATGGAGGCTGGCGTATGTGTATTGATTATAGAGCATTGAACAAGATCACAATCAAGAATCGTTACCCTCTACCTAGGATAGACGACATGATGGATCAGTTGGAAAAGCTCGAGTCTTTACAAAGTTGGATTTAAAATTCGGATACCACCAGATGATAGTTCGAGAAGATGATACATAGAAGATCGTTTCAAAACCAAACAAGGCTTGTTCAAATGGTTGGTGATGCCTTTTGGTTTGTGTAATGCTCCAATGACGTTTATGCGTTTGATGAATGATTTGTTACGACCTTTTATAGAATATTTTGTAATTGTTTACTTGGATGATATCCTAATATACGCAGAACTTGGTAAGAGCATCTCGTTCACGTTGAGAAGGTGTTTAAAGTGTTACATGAAGGCCACTGAAGTTGAACGTAAAGAAGTGTGAGTTTGGGAAGGAGGAGTTGGTGTATCTCTGATTCATTGTTAGTGGTGGAAAACGGAAGATTGATCCAAGGAAGGTTGAAGTGATCACTAAGTGGCCTAGACCTAGTATCGTAACTAAAATCAGAGTTTCTTAGGGGCTTTCACCTACTTGCGTAAGTTTATCCGACATTTTTCGAATATTGCAGGACCATTACATGGTTTGACGGAAGCTAAGGCCAAATTTGAATGGCAGCAAACCCATGAAGACGCTTTTCAGTTACTAAAAACAAAAATTTCAGAAGCACCAGTGTTGGCATTGCCTAACCTACATCGTAATTTTGAAGTTGAGACCGACGCTTCTAACTATGCATTGGGAGGAGTGTTGTTACATGATGGTAAACCAGTGGAGTACCATTCGAATTGTTCTCGTGTGCTATTAAGAACTAGCACCTTATGACAAAGAATTTTATGCTTTATATCAATGTATCAAACATTGGTGAGTGTATCTCTTATGTAAAGAAGTAGTAGTACATTCGTATCACAAATCGTTGGAGTATCTACATGCACGAGATTTAAAACTACGACAAGCCCGACACATGAAGTGGATGTCTTACTTGATGACTTTTAATATTCTCATTAGGTACAAGAAGGAGTAACAAACAAGTTGGCAGATATGTTATCTTGACCTCCGATTCGATCACAAATGGTGGCCATGAGAATTCAGCCAATTGTTCCTCAAGAGTATGCAGAGTCATACGCATCCAGCAAAGACTTCAAGAAGGTGTAAAGAGTGGTTTGAAAAGCGAGTATAAACTACGAGATTTATTGTTATATAAAGGTTACTTTGCATACCGAAGATGGAGATCGTTTACATAAAGATGGTTGAGAGAGGCACACACTTCCCGAGTTCCGGACACTTTGGGATGAATAAAACTCTACTTAACCTCCGGTGCTGCTATGTCTTTTGGCCGAAGATGCAAGATGATGTGGCTAAGTTAGTTAGAGGGTGTAAGTTGTAAAAGATATCTAAACCTTCCAACAGAAAATATGGGTTATATCTACCATTACCAGTACCATAAAGGCCTTGGGAGAGTATTTCTATGGATTTTCTTGGTGGTTACCGAAGACCAAGTCTGGTCATGATTGCTTGTTCGTTGTGGTCGATCGATTCAACAAGATGATTGCATTAATTCCATGTACAAAGACGGAACCGGAGCCGGTGCAAAGAAAGCTCTTTTTTGAGCATGTGTGGAAGCATTTTGGTTTACCTACTTCGATTATTTATGATAGGGATAGTCGATTCCTTAGTCACTTTTGGGATTCTTTATGGAAGATGATGGACACTAGGTTGAAGAAGAGTACAACTTTTCATCCACAAACAAACGGACAAACGTAGTGGTCAATAGGACTATGGTTCACATGTTAAGGGGATATAATTCTAAGCATCCTAAAACTTGGGATGGGAGTTTACCGTATCTACAATTTGCTTTTAATAGAGCAGCTCACAGTTCTTCGGGTAAATCTCCTTTCGAGACGTGATATGGTTACTTACCACCTAGTCCTTTCGATCTAGTATTTTCTAGTGACACCTCAATGGGGGGAAAGGAAGGAAGTGAACGGCAAAAGGCACAAAAGTTCTTGGAGAAGATATCTCGGATGCATGCAACGTTGAAGCACAACTAAAGAAGTCACAAGCCAAATACAAAGCAAAGCATGACAAGCATCTTGTACCTTGTAATTTCGGTGTTGGTGACTTGGTATGGTTAAAATTAGGTAAGGAACGACTGAGGGGGGGAGGTAAGAAGTTGAAACCATTGAGGTATGGACCATTTCTTATTCTCGATCAGATTGGTGACAATGCCTTTCGTCTAGATCCGCCACCTTATCTAGGAATGTACTCGGTAATAAATGCCGATTACTTGAAGTTGTTTGAACCACCATTACTTGATGATGATGGCGATGACACTATGATCTTACCACGAGTAGAAGACTTATGGTTTGATAGAGAGGAACCACTAAAGGAAGACTGCATATTGGAGCGAAGAGTGACTAAAACACGACAAGGAGAGAAAGAAGCTTTTCTAATTGGATGTAAAGGTCAAGTTCCTAGCAAGGCTAAGTGGTTTAACAAGGAAAAAGAGACTCTCAAGTTCCCTAACCTTCATTTTTAACTCTCACGGGGTTCAAGCTCTTAAAAGGGGGACCCATGATACGGAGTGTATCCGTACTCCTTTAGGGAACTTAGTTAACCTCAAGCTAAGTTGGGGGAAGAAACCTATTCTAGGCATGAATCCTTGTTTAGGCATAATTCCTAGTTAGGGAAGAGTTTTGTTTTAGGCAATACTCTTAGTTTAGAAAATAGATTCCTAATAGAAGTCCTTGGTCGGCTGAGTACGATGAAGGCTATAAATAGAGGGATTTGGCTAATAGCTAAGGAGATATACTAGGCACGGAAAACCTAGAGAAAGCTTACGACAATACTTGTGCAAGCTTAGCAAACAGTTTAAGGTTAATCCACTGTTTAGAGAAGATTGTGAGCGTAACAAAGAGAGAATTGTAATCGTTTTCTTGTTCATAATCTAAGAGAAGATATTTTCTTCGAATTACTACTTGTGTTCTATTTTATAAGTTTCTCTTCTATTATTATTCTGAATTCCGCCTTTATAGTAATAGTACCAAGGTATAGAGATCAATATGTATCACTTCTTCTTTGGAATGAAATTTGTCCTTTGCTTAAAAAAGGGTGATGAAACATTCGAACACTTGTTCTTAGATTACCATGTAGTGAAAAATATATGGTTGGATTCTAATGTTGCTACTAGTCTTAACAATGTTTCTTTTATTGACTGGATTCTAGATATATATATTTCTATAACCAATTTTTTTTTACTAATAGCATGTAGAACATCATGATGTTTGTTTCCGTATCTCGTGGGCACATTTCGAAATTAGGAAATATAAGTATGCAATAGTTTTCTGCATGTTCAAAGTTTAATAAGGCAAATTCATCGATTCTTTGTTGAACGAAAAGGAGATCAACAAGTAATTATAATAAATACTACTAGATATTTGAGTACAAACCCGAAAACCAACTACCAATCTTTCTACTAAAATCAATTTTGATGCTTCGATGCAAGAAAAAACGGTGTGAATGGACTAATGCTAGATAATTCTCGCAGGTTAATGTAACGGAGAAGGTTACATCCCATGACGAGCTCCGAGATAAAGAGCAAGTTGAGGTCAAAGCTGCAATAAAAGCAATCATGCATGAAAGGAGGAAGCAATTCTTGAATCTCGCACTTATAAGGAGATTGTCCAATTTTGTCAAGGCTATTAATAGCAAAGTATTAGAGTGGTTAAATAGACCATCAAAAATGTAATACTTGATTTCAAAAAAATTCTTTTAGGTTTTGAATTTTGGTTATACACTCGTATCCCTATGGAAGAAAATGAAGAAGACCATCTTTTAGCTAAGGAAGCTATGGGAAGAGGCTAAATTTATTTATGGGATCATGAGTTACTTGTTTGGTTAAACTCTACTTTAATATAGAGAGAAAATATCTGTTGTTTCAAGTTTTAATCTCACATTACAGTTACAAGAATATACTTATATATACTTTATTATTAAATATATGGAATGTCTGGTTATCTACTACTCTAATATGACCGTTATGTAACATTATGCAACATACGACACTACACAACAAAAAATGATAAGAAAGCACGATGCAACTAGTGTAAAACATGACATATCACGTCATATTTCATGTGTATTTCAAAAAAATATCATAATATAAATTTTTAACCAATTGTTGATCATTTTATTATTGATATATACAAACTAATTTTAAAAACTAATATTCAAATTCATTAAGTAATGAAGACTTTTTTTTAATAAATAAAATTGATGTTGTAAAAGTGTCGTGCCTTGGTGTTCATTTGAAATTAAAATAGATAACTTATTTTGTTATCATGTTAAATCATCCATGCCTTTATTTTAATATAAACCTATGAAATATTATATAATACTTCGGTCAAATTGGTTACATTTCATTTCTTGCTTATAAAGATTACTTATAAGAACGATTTTAGAATTCAGTAGAAACAATGTTCCCAGAACTTGTGAATTTTGGAATCATATAAATGTTGAGAAACACAAAGAGTGTTGAGAAACACAAAGAAGGAGAATGTGAGAAATTTTAGTGTGTCTAAGCTCCTTGCATAGTGTGAAGAAGTCTCCCCATTTAATTTGGCATCGCCTTATAAACCTCAGAATCTTCTCAGTAGTAAACATGGACAATATATCCAAGTATTCCCCGGTAACTCAATTTTGACATTTCTAAGTCTATTAGTAAATTTAAAAGCATGAGAGCCTCTAACAGAGATAGAAAAAGCATTCTTGATGACCGAATGTGAAGAAGGATCAGTGAACCAACACTTATAGTATTTGTAGGGTCTTTTACCTTGGTGAGATTGAGTATTTGTGACCAAGATAATTGACAGATGATCTGAACCTATTTGGAATTGACATAATAACTCAGCCACAGACCATTTACCAATACCCTATCAAGTCTGGCTCGAATATTGTCATTGTCTGACTGTCTATTAGACCAAGTGAAACGGGAACCCACAAAGCCTAAATCAGATAAATCAGATTCGTCTATAATTTGTTGGATAATCGGAAAATCTTCATATAGATGGGGTAAAACGAGTTCTTTGGTTTTTAAGGAATTGAGGAGATGACCGTGTGGAGGAAACTCCTTGAACCGATCAACTTTGTCCAACCTCACGGATGCACCGCAAAAGGGAGTGCTTTGAATTCGAGAGATCAATCTGTAGGACTCCGTCCTAAACCAAGACAATGGTCGTTCCGAGTCAATTAGGTCACAAGAGAGGATGGGTCGATCCGTAGGAGGGAAGCCGAGAAATGTGTGAGATCAATGATGATCGAAGATTGTAGGTGTGTTGTGTATTACGTGTAAAGAAATAAGATAAGTTACGATTGATTGAATTTGCTATGTTGAGATTAATTGCTCAGACGTCGAGTTCTTAATCTCTTGTCGTCTCTTGTTTCAATCATGATTCAGAGACTTATTTATACTGCAAGAATTGTAGAACCTTGATCCCATGAAGTGTGACAGTTGCTGGAGTCAAAGAGTGGGGAAGTGGGAATCGTGTTAAAACCAGTTGCTCATCGTGCGGAGACTTGGTTGATTTTCCACCCACTACTTTGCTAACTCCTCTAATCGCTTGCAAGACTTGCTCACATTCTCATCGTGTGTATGAACACACGTGTGTAGACCTTACATACCAAAACCCTAGTTGATATCCCCATGTGACACGATTGATGTCTCGTGATTGTGGAGTCTACAAGGCAGACATGTATTTAGTTAGTCGATTCTCGACTTTATGAGACGATGAGTCCTTGTATTGCTTTGAGTTGAACACGATTTGTAAATGTTCTAGGATTGAACGCATTAATGCATTTGAGATAGAGGTACAATTGTCGAATAAATGTTGATAGTTAAGGTGAACAAATATTGTTCATTTGATGAATTGTTGAATATTGATAGGTGAACCGATATTCCTTAGTCTGAGCAAATATTACTCACCTGAGCAAATGTTGCTCGTTTGATGAATTATTAATTTAAAATATCGGCAAGCGAACCGAGTATAATAATTAAAGTGTTGATTACGGGATCAACATAAAAATTTTAGTGCTTGAATCTGGAATTATGAACCTTAGATTCGAAACCCTAATTTCGATCAATTGCTGATCAACTGATGATTTATTGAAAATCAACCACGGAGGGAAGGAGGGACTGGCTACATAGGATGATAGGTCGACCATGTAGCACCCAGATGCTCAAGTGAGCAAATACCAAAGTCTCTTGAAGACCCGTTGGTGAAAAGATGATTAAATGTTGGTTTAATCATTTATTAAAATAATGCTCGTATGAGCCTTATGCGATAAAACCTAATTATGACGGAGTGAGGGACCGGCCAAGAAGTCATGGAACCAGCCCCGGTTGGTCATGGGATCGATTGACGATCATTTGATGAAATTCCAAGTTGTTCGGAAGAGTTTGAACCTAATATGAACAAATTAGGTCAAATTATGAAAATATGTGGGACCAGCTTCTTGCAAGCCAAAGAGCCAACCTTGGTCGGTTAAGGTAATATGCTCATGTCACCAAAGTGTTCGCGTCTCAGTCATGAGAATTTTGATATTTTATGATGCGCATTTGAGCAACATTTTGAGAAAATATGAAAAATCAAGGTTTTGCTCAAACTGAGGAAATTTCATAAGATGAAGGAAATAATAATAATAATAAAATAAGGAACCATAAAGTGTGGGACCGGCTATGGCTAAGGCACGGCCGGCCGGCCAATAAGCCCGCCCCATGGCACTTTTCCTAATTTATATTATTTTCATGATTTTAAGGAAATATCATAAAATCAAGGAGTTTGTTGAAATTAAGGAGTTTCCTTGAAGTGAAGGAGTTTCCATGAGATGAAGGAAACAATAATAATAATAATAATAAATAATAATAATAATCCACATCATCAGTTGCATCATCATTCACTTGTAATAATAATAATAATAATATTTTAATTTCGGGTAGCCTTTTTCATTCACTTGTTTTCGGTTAGGGAAGTTACTTTGTTCATCCTGTGATAATGCCACGTACGAGATCACAATCACAATCCACATCATCAGTTGTACATACGCATGTGGTCTCACCTGCAACACAGTTATCGTCGGTTACCATCATGCCCATATCCCGAGCACGTTCTTCCTCAAGGGTTTCTTCATCTCAACCTGTTGCATCATCATCTTATCTTGCATCTCCGTCTGGTTCATCTACATCACGATCTCCTTACAACCATGTACCGAGACCTTCTTCTAATTGTGGTGACAGATTCATTGTCCATTCAAAGATTATGATGATTGCGGTGGTGGTGTTAATGGCGAGGATACGTCGCAGTTCTTTTCGAGGAGACACCTTAATGACAGGCACTTTCCAACCGAAGATGCTAAGCAACAATGCAGAACGACTACGCAAAGTAATAGGGTTACATACATAGCTTGGGAGGCGGTTCTACAACAATTGCACCGTTGGCTTTGCGTCATTGCATGATTTTACATGCACGGAAGAAAACCCGCAAACACAATAACATTGTCATCCCGGGGATCGTATAATGGTAGACATGTTGGTTTTCTTATATCATATATTCCCCGTGCCCGAAGCAATGTGATCGTGCTCCATTTTCGGCAGATATGCCTTCTATAGCTCTCTCCCTGGAATTACTAAATGAAGTTTTTCAGCGACAATTTACTACCATTTCAAGCATCCCTCCGCCTTGCAGGCTAAGTTTCTCTCGAACCCTTACTTCATGCCTTGATGTTGTTATTCTTAATCCTAGAGATATGTCTTCTTGGATAAGATTATTATTGTTGCCTATATGTACCCTCAATTTGTGTAGCCCCAAAAACTCTTCATAGGAACGATTAGGCAACCGTAAGAAGTTACAAATTGCATCTATTCACAAAGCCCTTGTCGACTGGAGAGAACCTAATGGCTGCCTCACCTTGATCAGTAGATTGTTGGAACTCCCCAAACGTTAGCAGCCAAGCAAACCAAAGAGCAAGCAATCGCAAGATAGTGCCACTCTAGATGCATGCCGGAAGAAGTTATCCAATGGACATTATACTGCTGCTATAAGGGTGCTCTCATCAAATGGTGTGGCTCCATGCACTGAAGCTACAATCTCAGAATTATCAGATAAGCACCCTCCTGCTCCACCGCCAACCATCCCTGCTGATCCCATTCCCTGCGATACTCTTACAGTGGACACTGTGTCAGTCCTTAAAGCCATTGAAAAGCTTTCCGAAAGGTACGTCGTGTGGTCGAGACGGGTTGAGGGCTCAATATCTTCTTGATGCTATGAGTGGTGCGGCTAATGCGGTTGCAGATGAACTCTTTGGCCTCAATGACTAAGGTGGTTAACTTATGGCTGCTGGGTAAGTGTCCATCTCCTCTTGGAAAGTTTATAGCTAGCGCTCCTCTCACCCCTTTGCGAAACCGGAGGTGGTCTTCGACCCATCGCAAAGTGGGTACCATTTGGAGGAGACTAGTATCTAAGCTGGCTGCCATCAAAGTTGGGAAAGCTATGTCCATGTACCTTGGTGACTACCAGTTTGGCGTGGGCGTACCTTGTGGAGGAGAAAGTATTCTCCATTCTGTCAACAGCCGATAGGCGAAAGGTCACAGGTCCGACACCTCCATGCTTCTTATTGATTTCACAAATGCATTCAATATGGTGGACAGGACTACTCTGATTAAAGAGGTTCGTTTGCAATGCCCAGCAATTTCATATTGGGTCGAGTTTTGTTATGCAACCCATGCCAGATTATATTACAATGACATTATGCTTTCATCTGCACAAGGAGTGCAGCAGGGCGACCCCTTGGGACCATTACTTTTTGCCCTTACACTCCACCCTATTGTGAAGAACATCTCAACCAACTGCAAACTAGATCTTCAAGCATGGTATTTGGACGACGGCACAGTAATCGGGGATAGATTATAGGTTTCCAGGGCTTTGCATATCATTCAAACAGAAGGTGTTTCAAGGGGTCTTCATCTAAACATACATAAAACTCAAGTTTTTTGGCCCACGGTAGACCCAAGAAGCTATGCACCTGACGTTTTCCCCAGCAATATTAGCAGGCCATCATCTGGAGTCAAATTGATCGACGGCCCTCGGCTTAGACTTACAATTCTGTAAGCACATGGTCCTTCAGAGAGTCGAGAAGACAATTCAGCTTATGACTGCAATCAAGAAGCTCAAAGATCCCCAATGTGAACTGCTGTTATTGCGCAACTGCTCCGGGGTTTCTACATTATACTTTACTATGCGCACATCATGTCCTGCAGCATTAGAACAAGCTATATCTCGCTTCGACACACACCTGTACCAATACATGAGGTTGCTAGTTATTGCAGATGGTGCTGGGTTTGGTCCTTACAGCTTTATTTGGAAACTCTTCCTCTTAGAGATGGTGGGATTGGAGTTTACACTATGGAGGACACCTCTAAGTATTGTTATCTGGCTTCACAGTTCCAAACTCAAGCCGTGCAGCGTATTATTCTAAACTCCATCATGCCGGAAGAACACAGTCCCGTGTTCCAGCTAGCTTTACAGACTTACACACAGGTATGTGGACTTGATTCTTCTCCACTTAGATTTGATGTTGCAACCCCCCCTCATGCATACAATGTATTACTTGGCCTCAACATATTTCGACGCAGTAAAGAAATAATTGCCCACTACCTTTTCCATGTCTGCACGAGACAGTGTGCTTTGGCAGAGCAACCAGATGAAACACGCTCAAGACTACTTGCTCGCACTACCCATCAGTGGCTTAAACCAAACACTCGGCCCTCGACAGTTTAGGTGTGTGCTTAGCTACCGTCTTGGAATCCCCCTTTTTGCTGAAGGTAGTCAGTGCACTAGTTGTAAGAGGGAGATGGATATATATGGAGACCATGCATTACATTGCGCTAGCGAAGTGGGTATTAAATTTCGTCACGATATGATACGTGATGTCTACATAGATATATGTTTCAGGGCAGGAGTTGTGGCTAGGAAGGAAGCTTATTTGGGTCTCTACTCCAACGATAATACTAAATTGTTGCATGCTGACTTGCTAGTGTATAATTGGGAGAATGGTATGGATACTTGCCTAGATATTATTGGTGTCTCGCCTTTCACGTGTGACATCCGTTACTTCACACCCGGCCAAGCAATTGCTAAAAGGCCCTTCGCAAGCGTAACAAGTATCTTGTCACATGCGAGATTCATGGGTACGATTTGGGCATTCTTGCATTCACTACTTTGGGCGAACTAAGCGAAGATACTATCACCTTCTTCAAGAGATCAAGAACTGTCTTGCTAACAACAATGTAATTTGTGACACTTAGGTAGTTTTTTTGTTTCATAGAATAGGTATTGCAATTCAAAAGGTCGTTGGTGCCCAATTGGTGGCTAGACTACCAACAAATTCTGTATAATTGACTCTTTCTTTTAATAATAAAATAATAATAATAATAAAAACAAAAAAAACAAAATAATAATAATAATAATGTAGTAGTATGTTGTTGGAGCTTAGCTTGTTAGGCTTCCAACTAGTTAATGTAATACTATTTATCCATTAATAATAATAATAACATGGAAGGTAGTGTTAACATGGAACGGGCCCTAGATCATTTGGTCATCCCCGTTTCCCAAAGTTTCATGTGTTGGGAGGTCCTGTGTTCGAGTCCCCAATGGCGTAATATTGCAGGAATTAACATGGAAGGTAGTGTTAGTTTGCCTCCTTGTGACCCAATCTCAGCCCCCCACCCACACACACACACCCCCACCCCCATCCGCCGGCTCCCTTGGCTAGGTTACCCATGAGGCTCGTTGGTAGGTTAGCACAAAGAACTTTGTTCAATTAATGTAGCAAAGATGTTGTTGGAGCCTAGCTTGTTAGGCTTCCGACTAGTTAATGTAATACACTTTATCTAATAATAATAATAAAATAAAGGCGTGTGGGACCGTCCATGGCCGGGGGCATGGTCGGCCAGGCTAGTGGCCCGTCCCGTGAACCTTCCCTAATTTTATATCTTTTCCTTGGTGTGAAGGAAATATCATGAAATTGAGGAACTTCATGGGATGAAGGAAATAATAATAATAAAATAATAAAGAATGCAAGGTGTGGGACCGGCCACAACTAGGGAATGACCGGCCGGCTAGTGAACCCGGTCCCGCGACACTTTTCCTAATTTTATATTATTTCCTTGATACAAAGGAAACACCATGAAACTGAGGAGTTTCCTTAAAACGAAGGAGTCTTGTTTAAATGAAGGAATTTTCATGAGATCAAGGAAACATAATAAAATAGAGAACTAGGCGCGGGACCGGCCACCGCATGACTGGCCGGCCGGTGGGCCCAGTCCCCCTAGCGCCTTAGCTAATATTTATTATTATTATTTTTCTTCCTATTTTGCATAGGTTCATCGTTCCTTCGTATTTTTGAATGCTCGTTCGTGCATTCAAGTGCTCGTTAGTGCATTATTGTTGAGTACACTTGCACCATTTTGGTCGGGGCTTACTCGATAGCGGCTCAGATGCCCGTACGTTGAATATTTATTGCTAACCCATGGAATTATGTTGGGAAGAGCCATGAATTGAAGTAACGAAATATTATGAAGAACGTATAACATTTTCTAGGGATTTGGTTAATGAATTGAATGACTAGAAATAATTAATTGACAACTCTATACTAGCACGTTGTTTAGGAGCATTAATTATTTGAGAATTGAGCAATATCAGCTAGTTGAAGCATCATATTTATTACGTATAGTCAGGGAAAACGTTGTTGCATCCTGAAGACGTTATCGCTCTACATTAGCAGGCAAGTTGTCTAGGAGCCGTCCAATCACTAAGATTCTATACACATGTCTTTTATATAGTCAGGGAAAACATTGTTACATCCTGAAGATGTTATCGCTCTATACTAGCAGGCAAGCTGTCTAGGAGCCGTCCAATCGTTCGATTCTGTATAAAAGTAATTACTGATTGTTCAGTATTCATGAAATGTGCAGTTGCCTCAATTGAGAGACTGCATATTCATGTATGCTCTGAGAGACAATATACTTAGTCAGAGGTGGTTCTTGTGGCATGAGTTTTCATGCCTTAATGAGAGACACGAGCCTCAATACTCATCTGATTACTGGATCAGGAATATGTAAGATTATGGTTTTACGATTTTAGCCTTTGTCGAAAATCCACCATCAACACTTCAGTTGTGGTATTAGTGAATGTAGATCTCTCATGAGAAAACATGGTAATATTGAGATCACCAACAAGAACCCATGGGATAGTAGCTTGTTCACCAATCTTACCAATATAATCCCATTGTTGTAACTTCTCATCATGGTATACAGCGCCATAGAGAAATGTTACAACGAATTCTGGTTTACTAGGATCATAAGAAATATTAGCATTAATCATTTTATCAGAATAATCTACTATTTTTAAATTGAAACCACTCTTCCACATTAAGGTTATACTGCCTGAGAGACCAATCGAAGGATATATCTGATTGTTAGTATAGCTGAAGAAAATCAAGGTGAACAGGAATCAATTGATACATCGGACTTATATTCCCGAAGAACATCCTAGTAATATCAATCACCTCACAATAATCTTAATTGTATGGTAGCGAACAAGATATTGTGGAAATCTTATCTTTCCTATCGGAGATTAAATCTCGAGCAAATCTTAAAGAAGATAGTACTCAATACGATAGAAACAACAAGATCAGAACACGCAACTACAGAGAAAATAGTTGGGTATGGCTTCACAATCCCAATGAAGTCTTTAAGTCGTTAACCTATAATGGTTTTAGAAAAACCTAGGTTAAAGGAGAATCGACTCTAGTCGCAACTAGTATCACACAGAAGGTGTAGGGATTAGGTTTCCCAGTTACTAGAGTTCTCCCTTATATAGTCTTCAAATCATGGTTTGCAATCAATGTTACCTTGGTAACAAAGCATTCAATATTCACCGTTAGATGAAAACCTGATGAGACTCAAGCTAATATCTTTCAACCGTTAGATCGAACTTATCTTGTTACACACAAATGAAAAGTGACTTCGTTTAGATATGGATAGCCATACCTAAACGTGTACACTTTGTTGTCTCAACAATAGTTAACCGAAGTTAGCCATATGAACACTTTCATATCAACCTTGTTCATATTAACACAACTAGTTCAAATGACTCAAATGAAACTATTTCTAGAGTTGTTCAATTGTTTATATTCTCATAGAAGTATACAAGACACAACTGAAGCAAAATCGATTTTGATTCACTCGAATCAATTCATGAACATTATATCCATTGTTTGAAAAAGATTGCATTCCTTAATATATAAATGTATTAGTTCATGAACAAACCGATTTTACAACATAACCTACTCAAGTATGCAAACGTGTACGCATACCTAAGTGGCCGGACTTAGTTTGGGTTCGCCACCTTCCAAACCCAGTTGAATTTTCGTACATGAACTTACGCCGGTACGCATAAGTTCCCGGACTTTCATTAAACCAACCAGTACGCATACGGGTATGCATACTATGGTTCCCGGACTTGGAATAACTTGCAACAGTTAGCATACAAGTGCGCATACCGTGTTATATCCAATCATGGTTAATTGTTCTAAACTCCAATTTCAATCATCGAAACATTCTTGGAAGATGACAATAGCTGTCTCACACAAACTATTAGCTTCAAAGCAATTTTCAAGTGATCGATAGATCAATACGAAACATTCTGAGTCTACATCAAGTGACTGTCTCACACAAATCATGTAAGATGTTACCAGGCGATTTTCACATAATCATCTTTGACTTTCGTCAAGAATATAAGATGAACTTGGTTAAAGCGAAAGCTTACCAATACATATTTCGAGAAATATGTCAGCGAGTTAAACTCAGCTCGAAATATCAAATGTGTATAATCGAAGTCTATATAACTATACGACTTTTGTCTCAAATAGAGATATAATAGATAGACTTTTGAGTGATAGATGAGTTTAACTCTCCACATACCTTTTGTTTATGAAGTTCCACAAGCTCCCCTTAGTAGTTCTTCGTCTTCAATCGATGAACGGCGTGAAGTCTAAAGCTCAACTACACCAAAGTAGTTTAACTCGTTCCTCGGTCCTACTCGGTTGGGGACCTTGGAGCGAGGAGCAATAAGTTCAGACTTGGAAATCGCTAAAACTCGGTCTAATACTCAGAATATATTTATTAGAGATTAATATATTCCTGCTCATAAGTCATGATTTGTACGTAATTAAAATTAAAATTTTAACACTATCCCGTAATTAAGTGTATAATATTGTTATATTGAACGTATTTATCATGTATTTAGAGGTTTTTCTATTTGATAACTCTCATCTGAGGGGTTACGACCTTTTTTTTACTTCTGATTTAGGTGCATGCAATGCCAATTTGGAAAAAACATTAACTCGTTTTGCTTCAAAATCGGTCCAAATCGATCGTCTTGATCGCTAAAAATCGGAAATGGCTTGGAATCGGAAATCGCCTCGGTCATATAGCCTGTAGCGAGTACTCGGCGAGTAATTGGCCTTGGAGATCGATTTTAACTACACTTACTACACTTTTTATCCTAATCCGAGACTTAGCTATAAGTAGAATTGTTAGAGCATTGCTCGGTTGAACCCACCAAGCGTTGGTATGTCAAGTTTGGTTGACATATTTTAGTGAACCAAAACTCATTTAAAGAGTTGCTTGATTATTTACTAGAGTCAACTTTGTATAGGTTTACTAGAAAGTTATTAGGATATGAGACTTTCAAGTATTACGTGAAGACTTGAAGAATGTGAAGAAGTAAGGAGCTAAAACGACGACATCATCCTTCCTCTTGAGGTTAGTTATATTTGACTTGAACTGTTTCATTCCTAACGTTTCTTTGAAGTCGTGCATATTGAAAACATAACTGCGAAGCTGTGAATGATTATACTCTAGTTAGACATAGTATTAAGGAATTACAATACAAAGTATAACGTTTATCTTTTGAACTTCGTATATAAGACATCGACATAATCATATGAATGCTATTGTGATTATGTATGGGTATGGGTGAAGATTTCAGCCTAGGAAACAATGTTTTACATTCGTTTAAAGGAAGTACAATTCATAAACTTGTTTTATGAATCGAAAGGGAAATCGCTAGGCTTATTGGTATTTTTATTCATTGCAAATCTTTGGATTACCAATATGTGTGTTTAGTATAACCGCTCATAACTTGTTTATGTATCTTGGTAAAACTATTCACAAGGCTCGACTTTTGTATTGGTATGACTTTGTTAGTGAAACCGATCTTAAGTAATCACCTGAGATGGTATGATCGATTTGTTGTAATTGGTATGACCAACTCTAGACATTGGGGAACCGATCCTAGTAAGAGGTGCAACCGATCACAAGCAAAGGGGAATCGATCCTTGTAAGAGGTACAATGAGTCTTAGATATTGGTAACCGATCCTATGACTTGTGCAACCGAATACAAGTTAGATACCATAAATATTGGTAACCGATCCTAGTACCTAGTCAACCAAATTTTGGAAAGCTAGTGTGATTGATCCTAGTACCCACATGGAGGTAGAACCGAAACTTGTTTTGGTAGAACCGTGAAACCCATGATTGGTGATTTGATAGGATAATCAATCGCATAGTTCTTGGAAGTCAGATGAACCAATTCTGAACTTGTTTGGAAGTGTGGCATATCGGTTCCAAGATTGTAAATATGAAAAAGGAATAACAAAGTAAAGATGTCGACATACTTTGAACATGTGCAGTAACGCTTATCTTTTATTGTTCAAAGATATTCCTTAATAACTTAAGGAGAATCCCGGATCGAAATAAATTAAGAATCTTTTAATTAAGGTTTTTAGTTTTATATTCTTTTAATTTCCATCAATTAAAACGCATATCTTTAGAAAATAAAAATTGGTAATGTGCATTTACTAATTGGAGGTTTCTACTGAGATTTCAGTCAATATTTGGACAAAGCATTTCCAGGAATTATGGAAACCGAATTTGGAAATATATTGCATATCTTGAGAATATTTTCGGTTTTGGAAATTCCTTGGTGTCCAAACTTCC